>CM077088.1:98092981-98235888 GCA_039513925.1 Platanthera zijinensis
AAAGAACCTATAAATATCATACACATGACACTTCCAGAACTTAAAATTTTGCCAGTCCCGAGCAAACTATCCCTCACGTGGGCAAGAAAAATGAATAGCTGGCTTAGCAATTTAAAGGCAGAGTACCATGTGAAGTCGCATGCTCACACACATAAAAATACAAAAGGGGATTTTTTAATATAAAGACTAGTTTATCATTTTCTAAGAGCTTATATATATTATTACTACTCAAAAATAGAATCACAGTGAATCATCCGTTCACGTATAGGGAGAAAGTAGACAGATTGCTAAGGAGAGCATTACCAAAGATTGGGGCTCAAGACAACCTCCAAAGAAAATCATCAATATCGGTGACCATAAGCTCAAATGTTCGCACTCTCTCCACAACACTGGCTTTGTTCAACGCGCGAATAAGTAGGGCTTTAGGTTTAAGGTTTTGGGCTTGGGTTTAGGTAGGGAATATAAGGATAAACACGATGGCTTAGCACACCTCACCCAAAATGAGCTACCATAAAAAGAGATATCGACACACCAAATATAAAAGCGGGTGCACCACACCCTAGTCTTGGACATGATAACAAAAGTGTTCGCACCGACTACTCCCAACACCTATTTTTGTAATTAGACTTTCAATGTACTTTTTTTTCATCTCACTCTTTTTCAAATATTTTCCTCAAACAATTTTTTTTTCTTTTCTCATTTTTTCCATCAACAAATTTTTTCTACAGATTTTAAATGGGGCACATCGAAACAACCATATATTGGAACACCACATCAACATCCAGAACATGAAAATATGATAATACACTAGAGCCGACTTGGGTGTGTGATTAGGATTGGATTTTTTGCTTTGGTGAGAGATTGGTGGAGCTAAATCAAAAGACGAGGTAGACACAAAGGGGCTAGCGAGGATAAAATGATACAATCAGGTACACAAGCTCAATTGGTACAAAATGATGGCCTACATCAAACTCACGCGACTCAACTAACCGTATACCCATGCTTCAAGAGTCGTTTGAGGCAAGCTCTTAGCCACCGAGAAAGATCATCCTTCCTCCCGACTCAAGCAATATGAGTCTAATGACCTTCTGCAAATATCCCTATATGACCGTCAGATTCACACCAGGTTCACCAATTTTTGAAAAAATAAACAATGTTTATGCTAATAGAAAAAATAAACTAAAAGCATAAAGAAAAATTAGTCCAACTCATATTTCTATGCGAGACGCGAGCACTCTACTAGGAGCACTACTAGAGTCAACATTTTACTCCATCTCAAAATCCTAAGCCTGCACAAACATTTTTCCCAAATCACACAAAATAAATGAATTTAACTTGCAACGCGCTAACGGTCAAGCAGGCGCTTAAGTGGGTGTTGTGGTGTGTGGTGAATATGAAACTATACTATATAATAAAATAAAAGTACATCTAGCATGCAAATGTGAGGTGCTCGTGCAGTGGGTAACAACACAACGTCGCTCCCTCCCCTAGACTTAATCTAAGCAACATAGGTAAATGATATAACCATGCAAATTAACAAGAAGATATACGAAAGAGAAGTTAACCCATGCTTAGAAATGAGCATACCAAAAGATTGGCATTAATCTTTGAAAGGAAAAAAATCCACGTTCGCCATCAAAGGATCACCACACCTATGAAAAAAAACTCTAGCACAATAGATGATATATAAAATAGAGGCAAGTTAGATAAACAAAATAGCAAAAACTAGGTTGTCTCACAATATCACTTTTGTTTACTATTCTTAAGGTGCACCAAATATATCTAAAATATCGCAAGCAGAAGACTAGAAACAACACAAAAAAATAATATCCCGAATAACCTTCATGAATCAGCTATACGCCGACTTGTGGTGGTCCTCCCCTGCCAAGCGAGATGGGCAGAAGGGGAAGGCTTTATAGCTCAAGGGAGGTTTAATTCCCTTGCATCTAACCTTCTTTTTCTCATGTTAGAGGGTAGCAAAATGATAAGATCACATCAATTTTTCACACTTTAATTTCTCCACCGTAGGAGAGAACCAATATTCACAAAACTCAACCTCCAAATCCAATTTAGTAGCCTCATAGTCTATACGGGGCTTCATTTCTGCACCCCCTGTGAGTAGTAGATCGGCCCACTTCACATGTTTAAATTATTTAGGAATAACAACAATAGTAACAAAAAAAATCTAATGTATTGGTGATGGAGACGATGACCTCCAACTTATAGAAGATGATGTCAACATGCTCGCGGATGATGCTTCTCCGTCTCCAACCAAAGACTTGCGGCGTAATGGCAATCATGCGGAGCGACGCTACAATCTCCACCCTCGGCGCAAGACAAATAAATAGTTAAACTTATTTTATTATTAGCTTGAGAGCATTTATATTTTTTATCATGCTTTATTTAACATTTGGAGTATGTTATTTTTAATTGGGCTGCATGTAGCCATGGAGTGTTTTATTTTTAGTTGGGCTACATATTGCCAAGACTTTGTGTTAAGCCTATAAATAGGCATGTATTGTTTTGTTTAAGTAAAAAAAGTTGAAAGAAGAAAAGTCTAACCCTAAAATCGTCCTAAATTGCTCTCCCTCTTTCTCTCTCTACTTATCCTTGCCGCCAACTTTCCTCCCCTCTCTCTCTCTCAATATTTCGGCCAGCACCCATCCCATTTTCCTCCTTCCATCACCTCTCCATAACTCGAGCAGCCCTCTCCTCTCCATAACCCGAGCAGCCTTCTCACTGTCCTACCCGAGCATCCCTCTCCCCACCACCACACGAACAGCCACCCACCTCCACATCCGAGCAACCACAACCTTTCCTCCTCCCGAGCAGCCACCTCCATTTCTTCTCTTTTCCAAAAAGCTTGCTCCAAAAGCAAAACTGGCCATTCATCCCTCCTTGGCGAACCTCGGTCAAGGTGCCTCCATCCGGCGTGAAGCGAGCAAGACGGAATTATTTTCTCTCTATCCGGCATGACTCCGGCGGAACCGCGGAAGAGTGATCCACGAGTGAGTCAGAATCATCTATTCCGATTTGGGTAACAATTCATTCTACTTTGTGTGTGACTCTTTCCTAGATTTTTATTGTGGTGGATGTGATTTTAGCATAACTTTAGAATCGTTGAATTTTTTGTTTGTATCTCCGATAGTATTTGTCGTTCATTCTAATCGATTAAATTTTCTGAGAGGATTTGGCAAACCCTCGTACTTTTTGTTGGGAGAGATCTACCATTTTTTTGAATCGAACTTTTCAGTAGATCCCTTTTAGTACAACCATTGCTCGTTCGGACCGGGTGGGTCCTTTTAGCTTGAGAGGACAACGACTTATAGCCCATTGTTCGATCTTAAAATGGCATGGCTACCGTACGTTAGCATTCTTGGATAACTTGCCCTACGAGTGTGCTGCGTTTGAGTTTTTGTGTGAGTGTAGGATCGGGATTTAGAGAGGAACACAAGCCTTTTCGTAAGACCATCGCGTAGACGTCATAGCCTACATCAATTTTGTATCAGAGGCGGTTTCACGTCAATTTCATAATTAGCACCCTCCCTCTTTTTACTAGCACGTTAACATGCCCTTTTCTAGCACGTTCATTTTGCCAAAAAAAAATTTCAAATTTTTTTTTCTGATGTTCCAATAGCGGCTTAAATTTATGTTTTTTCAGCAAAAAAAAACAATTTTTTTTTAATAATCTCTTCATTATTTCCTGCAAGACAAACAAAAAAAATTTATTTTTACTCTAATTATTTAGTGGGAACAATTCCATTTGTGGAATTTCCTTAAGTCAGTTTTTTTATTATTAGTGTATGCGCACACTAGACTAGGTACGAAATATCCCCCGTCTTCTTCCAATATAGCGGACGACCGGGATGCGGATCACAGTCTCACTGAGATTGACGAACTCCACCAAGATTTCACGAAACAGATGACGGCTATTAGGGAAGCGCTCCACACCCTGACAGTAAATTTAGTAGATCCCCGTAATCAACCCGCCAACCAACATGCGGAATGAAATAATTACCGTCACCCCAACAATAATAATGAACAACATCCGAGAGCGCCGTACAAGTTCGATATTACTAGGGCCGTTCGGGTCAAACCCACATCCTATGATGGATTGGGAGAACCACAAGTTTTCCTCGATTGGGTTACGGAAATAGAATGCTACTACGAGTGGTACAATCTGAATTATGCGGATAAGGTGCGTGTGGCGAGAATGAAGTTGGTAGGTAGAGCAAAAATATTTTGGTTAAATGAGGAACGACGTCTAACAGGCGATAATGGTGAATTACACATTGGTTGGGAGGTCATGAAGGACTCGCTTAATAAACAATACGTCCCTACGTACCATCGAACACAAATGTTTGATGATTTGGCCACCCTTAAACAAGGGAATAGATCGGTGTCAGAATACATGAGTGTTCTTAAGGATATGATGGTGAGGTATGGCGTGAATGAAATTTCAGAGATTACGCTCTCTAGGTTTCGCAAAGGGCTAAATCCCGAAATCCAGGGAAAATTACTACGGTATGGTCACACAGACGTAGACGTCTCGTTTAATACAGCATTAGACATTGAGAAGCACAACCTTCACAAAACTAAAACTCGCTCATTTTAGAAAGGAAAATCCATCTTAGGACCACCTCCCACTTATATCAATAAGGATAAGGGTACGTTTCGGTCCACTGACTCGAGTTCCATAGTAGTTACTGCCAGAAATACTAGAAATCCAACTGGTGAGAGAGTTCCTATAGGAAGGGTTAACAAAACAAATGCTACTTGTTTCGCTTTCGGGATTCAAGGTCACTACGCTAGTGAGTGTCCCACTAAACCCAAGCCCTTAGCCCTATTAGACTCCACATGTGTGTCAGACGACCTTGTATCTGATGCAGGAGAGGATAGCGAGTCAGAACGAGTGCCGAGTGATATGGAGGATGAATCCCATGTGATGGTCATGCGATGTATTCTGGATACTCCCCGTGCCTTAGATGAATGGAATAGGACCAATATATTTTCGCTGAATTTTAAGAACTGAGAGAAGTGGTGCAAGTTGATGATCGACAGTGGCAGCTGCATGAATGTTATTTCTGAAAATGCAGTGACACGAATTTCTTTAGTTACGGAGCCGCACCCTCACCCTTATAAGGTGGCATGGGTAAATAAGACATCCCTCCCAGTGTCGAAGCGTTGTTTTGTACCCCTTACCATCAAGGCTTATTCTGAAAAGATTTGGTTTAAAGTCATCACCATGGATGCTTGTCACGTCCTATTAGGTCGTCCATGGCTTTATGACCATGATGTAACTCACTTTTGGCGAGCCAACTAATATGAATTTAAATTTAATGGTAAGACCGTTAAGCTTAAACAAACTCCACCTAAATATCTGTTGGTCTCCTCTAATGACACCATTGTGCCTGTCTAGAAGAATACATTAAGTTTGATAGGTAAGAAGGAGTTGGAGCGCGAGTCTTTTGTTAACGGAGTCATATATGCGCTAGTTTGCTTGCAAGTCAAGGAAGATAACACCACGTTTTAGAATCTACTCACGGTCTTAAAAAATCTTTTAGAGGAATATAAGGATGTCTACCCGGATGACTTGCCGCCTGAGTTACCCCCCATGCGGGAAATTCAACACAATATTGATTTCATTTCGGGTTCCTCGTTGCCTAACCTTCCCCATTATCGGTTAAACCCCTCCGCGCACCTAGAATTGCAAAAATTAATTTCGGATTTGCTAAGTAAGGGGTTCATCCGTTATAGCAAGAGTCCTTGTGCCGTACCCGCATTATTAGTTCCAAAGAAAGATGGATCTTGGCGGATGTGCGTGGATTATAGGATCATTAATAAAATAACCGTTAAATACCGGTTTCCTATCCCTCGATTAGATGACTTATTGGATATTCTACCTAGAGCGATGATTTTTTTAAGCTAGATCTTAAGAGTGACTACCATCAAATCAGGATTAGGGAAGGAAATGAATGGAAGACGGCCTTTAAATCGAAAGACGGACTTTATGAGTGGTTAGTGCTCAGGGAAGGACTCACTAACGGCCAAAGTACTTTGTCCCAATTGATGACCTTAGTATTCAAGCCTTACTTAGGAAAATTCGTCGTTATTTACTTTGATGATATCCTAGTATTTAGCTCCTAACCGAATGATCACGACTCTCACTTGAGGACGGTACTCACCACTCTGCGATCGGAGAAGTTATTTGTTAACTTAAAGAAATGTACGTTTAACGTTCCTTCTGTGGAATTCCTAGGTTATATCATAAGTTCGGAAAGTATCCATGTTGACCGAAAGAAGGTCCAAGTTATCAAGTATTGGCCGGAGCAAAGAAATATAAGGGATGTTCGGAGTTTTCATGGATTAGCTACTTTTTATCGCCGATTTATCAAGGATTTTAGTAGTATCATGGCACCAATCACGGAGTGCATGAAAAAAGGATATTTTCTGTGGACGAAATCGGCCGACAAAGCAATTGACGTAATTAAATTCTGAATGTCAGAAGTGCCTCTCTTACGATTACCAAATTTCAATCAAGTTTTTGAACTGTCTTATTATGCATCTGGAGTCGGTATCGGTGGAGTCTTGAATCAAGAGGGTCATCCTGTTGGATATTTTAGTGAAAAACTCTCGGGACCAAAATTAAATTATTCTAATTATGACAGAGAATTTTATGCGGTGATTCGATGTTTACAACATTGGCGTTATTATTTGATATCTAAGGAATTTGTTATTCTATCCGATCACGAGGCATTGAGATTCATTAATTCCCAAAATAAAGTGAGCCCTAGGCATGCCAAGTGGGTCACTTATCTTCAGGAGTATACCTTCATAATTAAACATCTCAAGGGAACATTAAATCATGTGGCGGATGCTCTTAGTCGCGAATCCTTATTGTTGTCAACGTTAGAGATCAAAGTGACTGGATTCTATAGGATAAAAGAAGAGTACGTTAATTGTCCATACTTCAAGAACATCTACTATTCCACTCAAAACAACTCTCCCGCTGTGATTTCAGCGTATTCTATTCGGGACGAGTATTTGTTTAAGCATTCGAACTTGTGTATCCCTCGTTCTTCAATTCAGAATTTTATTTTGTGGGAGTTACATAGTGGTGGTCTGGGTGGACACTTCGGGCGTGATAAGACTATTACGCTAGTAGAAGACAAGTTCCACTGGCCAGACCTTAAATCTACGGTGATAAAATTATGGGAAGTTGTCGCGTTTGTCAATTAGCAAAGGGAAATAAAACAAATGTAGGACTCTATACCCCTCTTTCGATTCCGTCCATTCCATGGGAAGATGTTAGTATAAACATTATCCTAGGCCTACCAGTCACGTTTAGACGACATGATTCCATTCTCGTGGTAGTCGATCGATTTTCCAAAATGGCCTATTTTATTTCGTGTAATAAGACCGATGATGCGTACAATGTAGCAAAATTATATTTTAAAGAAGTTGTTGGGCATAGGGGTGTTCCAAAGACGATAGTGACCGATAGAGATGTGAAGTTTACTAGTTATTTTTTAAAAACCCTGTGGAGTATAATAGGCACCAAGCTATTGTTTACTTCGGCCTACCATACACAGAATGATGGCCAAATGGAAGTGGTAAATATAAGTTTAGGGAGTTTACTTCGTTGCCTTCAGGTTGACCTTAATGGTACATGGGACCTACTCCTTCCCCATGCTCAGTTAGCATACAATAAATAAAAGAATAGGTCTGCAGGATTATCACCTAATGAGATCATTCACGGTTATAAAGAACATGTGCCAATTGACTTGATTCCGTTACTGCCATTCTATAAGTAAAGTAAGTTTGCGCAAGATTTTGATTCCCATGTTCATGCTTTACACAAGCACATTAATGAAGCGCTAACCACTCAATATGCATCTTATCAAGCTCATGCTAATTTACGTAAGAGGGTGTCTCACTTTAAGGTTGACGATTTGGTCATGGTGTGTCTTGTCCCTGAACGGATGCCTTCGGGCACTATAAAAAAAGTTAGCGAATTGGCGAGCTGGACCCTTTCGGATTATAAAAAAATTAGGATAAAACACATATCTATTGGAGTTACCCATCGATTGGGGTATCTCCCCAATATTTAATGTTTCTGATTTAACGCTTTATATTTCTCCACCACCTGAATTGTCTAACTGTCTGTTTGGTTCCACTACAATTTATAATGCGTTGGGGGTGACTTAAATTCTAGATCGCTCTCTCCATTTGTCTCCAATGGAGGTACGTTGGTTTTAGATGATGAAAAGTTTCCTCCTTTATTGCCTAACATTTTTCCCAAGTTTACCAGGACCAATTTTCTGCCAGACAGGATCCTTCAAGATGAACTACTCGCCTCTCCTAATAGTGGTGTTCGCTGATACTTGATACGTTGGCGAGATCGTCTGGCCTCCGATGACTCTTGGCTTCCGAAATCGGTGGTGGCACGTTTTGATGATGCTCTTCTGTGTCGATACCTACATGCCAACTCATCGGTGATGAGTCCTTTTGAGCGGGGAGGATTGATGGAGACGGTGACCTCCAACTTATAAAAGATGATGTAACATGCTCGCAGATGATCCTTCTCCATCTCCAACAAAAAAGACTTGCGCCATCATGGCGATCATGCGGAGCGACGCTATAATCTCTACCCTCGACACAAGACAAATAAATAGTTGAACTTATTTTATTATTAGCTTGAGAGCATTTATATTTTTATCATTCTTTATTTAACATTTGGAGTATGTTATTTTTAATTGGGCTGCATGTAGTCATGGAGTGTTTTATTTTTATTTGGGCTACATATAGCGAAGACTTTGTGTAAAGCCAATATATATGCATGTATTGTTTTGTTTAAGTAAAAAAAGTTGAAATAAGAAAAGTCTAACCCTAAAATCTGCCTAAATTGCTCTCCCTCTTTCTCTTTCTACGTCTCCTAGCCTCAAAATTTCCTCCCTCTCTCTCTCTCTCTCTCTCAATATTTTGGCCAGCACCCATCCATTTTCCTCCTTCCATCTCCTCTCCACAACCCAAGCAGCCCTCTCCTCTCCACAACTCGAGCAGCCTTCTCACTGTCCTACCCGAGCAGCCCTCTCCCCTCCACCACATGAGCAGCCACCCACCTCCATATTTGAGCAACCACAACCTTTCCTCCTTCCGAGAAGCCACCTCAATTTCTTCTCTTTTCCAAACAGCTTGCTCCAAAAGCAAAACCGGCCATTCATCCCCCTTGGAGAACCTCGGTCAAGGTTCCTCCATCCGGCGTGAAGCGAACAAGGCATAAGTATTTCTCTCCAGCCGGCGTGACTCGGCGGAACTGCGGAAGGGAGATCCATGAGTGAGTCGGAATCTTCTATTCTGATTTGGGTAACGATTCGTTCTACTTTGTGTGGGACTCTCTTCCTTGATTTTTCTTGTGGTGGATGTGATTTTAGCGTAACTTTGGAATCGTTGAATTTTATGTTTGTATCTCTGATACTATTTGTCATTCATTCTAATCGATTAATTTTTCCAAGAGGATTTGGCAAATGCTCGTACTTTTGTTGGAAGAGATCTATCATTTTTCCGAATCGAACTTTTCGGTAGATCCCTTTTGGTACAAACATTGCTCATTCAGACCGGATGGGTCCTTTTAGCTTGATTGCACAACTGCTTATATCCCATTGTTTGATCTTAAAACGGCATGGCTACCGTACGTTAGCATTAATTGGAAAGCTTGCCCTACGAGTGTGCTGCGTTTGAGTTTCTGTGCGAGTGTAGGAGCGGGATTTAGAGAGGCATATAAGTTTTTTCATAAAACCATCGCGTAGACATCATATCCTACATTAATTGGTGGCATCGCTCAACTCCTTAGCATAGACTTTTGTGGCCTCGCAAATTTCTACCTCAATAGATTCTACTTTCTTCATCTCTTCTGCATCCAAATCAGCTATATAATATTTCAGCACAACATTAATTTTTTATCTTTACCACCTCTTCCTTAACATTCTCTTATGCAAAAATCTTCACTGAATCCTTAACCTCAGATCTGTCGTCTATATCACTCATGCCCACATCAAAATATTTGGGTTTCTTAAAGGAGTGGGGGTGAAAAAACACATCACCATGTGGATAGAGGAATAGATTTAGAAAAACCCAAACTAGAAAAGGGATCTTAGGAAATCTATGAATCAAGAAATATACAAATGACTAGGGTTTTTGAAAGTACCTGTACAAGGATAATTCAGAAATCGACCAAGGTTCTCTGACAAAAAAGCTCCAGAAATCTTTAGGCTCTTATCTGGATTCCTATTCAAGAGGTTTGTTGTCCATCAAGTCCGAAAATACGGAGATGTCCGCACCTTTACGGAAATCCTCACTAACGGGATAAACACCTCGCCGTCATCACACGAGGTCGGGCTGGAAGGGATAAGATTGAATCCTTCATCTTCATAAACTGCTAGGTTCGATTTTGGGAGAAGACCTGTAACGTTATGGCTCGATTCGCAAAGGATGTCGGATCTGACGGTTCACATATCCTTAGTTTGATAATATCAATTCTCATGCTGTATTTAATCACACCTTGTATTTGCTATAGTGTGCTAGTTTACAGGTTCAAGCGATGAAAAGAACACCAATCTGTGACCTACCACCACGCACTAGGGCTTACGTAGAGCGCTAGCCATGTTTCAACCCAAACAAGCACTCTGGGTCCTATCAAGTGGCGCTAGCACTACTTCCCGGGCTAGCTTTAGGATATAACCTGAACAGGAACTCTAGAACCTACCGCACAGCGCTAGCTTCCTACCACATAGTGCTAGCTCTCTCAATGATTGTGTTGTTGGATTCGTCGAGACGCTTGAGCTACCACCGTACGATATCTTGGTACCGTGCCACGCTAACACGAAAAAGAAGAAATTAATATTTTTGGAATATTTTTTCCAAATACGTGGGACAGCTGTAACGTCGACGAGCAATGACCTACTGCAGGGCATTAGACTTACTGCAGGCGGTAGACTGTTTTTCATGATGTATAAAAGGCATTTGTTTTCCTCATTCCTTAGATAGATGAATTGAGACAGACATGAATTCTTTCTAGGGTTCAGGATATGCCTCTAAGCACAGTTCTATCGTCTCCATCAAAGGAAGAGAAAGCCACCTCCCTCACATTCGCGCACGAAAATCTCCGACGAGCCAAAGACTACAAAGACTACGAGTCGATCGGTTGCAACCAAATGAAGATTGTTAGCGTCGGTCACACATCGCTCAATGGAGAAATCGTTCTTGAGGGATAATGAATCTTAATCCTTTTTTAATCTTTTTGTATTTTTCTCTTTTCTGTGTGATTGTGGTGAGTAAAATCGATCGGTGAAGGTCATCGGAATCTGGGGAGGATTCCGTGAGAAATCATCCCGGGGAAGGGACGTCTAGATTGGGGGATCTAGCGGGGCTCTAAGACACTTCCCTACATGAAGGTGAAGAGTCAGCTCGAAGACCTTTCTTGGAGGGAAAGGGAGCGAGCCATTTGGTCCGGGTAGTGGGTCGGTATAGAAAACCAAAAGAGATTCGACTTTCACCGCCTCCGATCTCCAGCTTTATGGAGATCAAGCACTTGTAATTGTAAAAAAAATTTGATTCAGGTTGAATTAAATTATTTGTTGTTATTCATTCATCTTGTAATAATATGGGTGTTAGTCGGTGGATCTCTGAAGGGTGCGTATTTCTCCAAGAAGAAATTTGTTCAGGAAAAAGAGGTCTGTGACCTACCGCAATGCGCTAGAGAGCTAGCGCCCTGCAGTAGCTTCTAAAACTAGTTTTCCTGGATCAAAATAGTTCGAATTTTTAATTAACACGTAAAGTCTTATTCACCCCCTCTAAGATTTGACACTAGATCAAACAAGTGGTATCATAGGAGGTTATTCCAAAATGGTTCACCACCAGGAATAATGGCCAACCCTAATCTTTAATCAACTAGTGGGGATGAAAAATTATACACAAAAAATTCGTTAGCACCACCTTTATTCACAGGAGTGAACTATAACGAATGGAGAATACTAATGAGAAAATTTCTTATATTGTTGGATATAGAAGTGTGGAACATAACTTGCATCAAGCCCCCAAATAAGAAAACTAAGAATGAGAGTCTTATAAATGCCAAAGCTATGAATAGTTTGTTATTTTGGCTTGGTCAGGATATTTTTAAACTCGTCTACATGCTTCCCACTCCCTATGATATATGAAAATTTCTTTAGTCTACTTATAGTTCTCTTTCTACAAATGACGAGTTTGAGTTATTCCTCCTGGATCCAAGTGAAGAACCAAATGGAGACTTGCCTTTGGAGAAAGACATGGAAACCACATCATGGGGAAGGGAAGATGATATCTCAACATTGGATGAGGAGATGCATGAAGCAGTCAAAGAAACCCTTGCTCCAATCTTTCCTCATCCAAGAGCACTGTAAGGAAGTCAAATTCTCTTTTCTCTTGTAATTTTATCTCTACATTGGGTGTGTTAAACAATGCTAAACATAGAATTAAGAAGTTGATGAGTATTAACTCAAATTTACGTTTTGAAAATAATAGGTTGAAAGCCAATGCCAATATAGAATCTACTAGTGGTTTGCCTAGATATCTCACATGCTCTTTAGATATCATTTCTACACCTTGTATATATTATAATGAATTAAAAGAAAAATATAAGGTTTTTGAAAAAGAGCTTCATCTTGCAAAAAAAACAAAATGATACATTATGTTTCGAAAACTAATCGTTGAGAAGTGATTGTACTGAGTGCATGAATTATAGAATCTAAATTAAAGAGATGGATGAGACGTTTGAGAAATACTGAAATAAGTATGAAGCTCATATTGAATATGTAGTCTCCACTCTTAAAGATAACACAATCGCGTACAACAAATCTAGACATAATTTTAAAACTAAAAACAGAGAATTGGTTACAAAGATCAACATGCTTAAGGAAATTATGTTAAAGAACTCACAAAACACAACTCCTAAGCTTCACACAAAACTCGAGAGCATATTGAATGTGAACCGTCATATAATTACTAGGTCAATCAAAGGGAGTAGGAAACCTCTAGTTAATGCAACTGAAATTCCTAACTATAGAAATCACCCTCACTTATAAAAACAAATTACTCCCTACTTAAAAACAAATTAATGTATATTTCCTTTAAACAATTACTAGACTATGAGTCTCTATGTTAAGCCAAAGTATTTAACCTGGAGAACAATTTCAATATATATAAACCTCCAACACAATATTATTCAATGGAAGATAATCACATAAAGACTCGTAGAAATTTTAATGGAAATTTGCAATATAAACATAAACTTAAACCGACGTATGAATGGAGGCCTAGTAAAAAATGATGCACCTATACAACTTGAAAGGGCACATTCATCATCCCATAAGCTGACACGCAGTGTTTAGGTACCCAAAAGAATCGCCATACACGATCTCACAAGGATACCTAAATATCCTTTGGGATAACATCCATAAATTGTGTGAAATAAGTATAAAACAAACTACCATAGTTTCATTCTTTTTTGTTCTATTTTTTAAATATCACGATATAGGTTCTGTGAACTAATAATGATCTGGGTGAGTAGGGTAGTCTCACGATACTAATCACAATTTGCAAATGTAAAAGCATAATAACAATTAATAATTGCACCACTACTAGCATTAGAGTTCACCATAGATAGAACACCAAAAGAAGAAGATATGAAGCGTATATGATATTCTTCTGAAGAATTAAGAGAAATGTTGAACTTACTCATCATATTCTTAAACATCTTCTTCAGGCCCTTCACATCCTTACCCATCTGCCTAATATCCCGCCCTTGATTCTCTACCATCCCATAGATATCCCAACTAGTTTCCCTAAGCAATCCTCCATGGGGTAACATAGGTTATGCAGCAGGTGGCCGTGTTCATGATGTAGTAGGAATCCCACCTACTCTATAGATCTGGGGGAAGCTATCAGTATGGTATGGCGACTAGTTGATGATAGGGTACTTCTCCATGAGGATACTTTGGATTACTCTTCTAGACATCAGAGTGTTCAGTCGCTGGCAGACAGGAGATTTGAGTTGATATGTGTAGCGCATCATCGATATGATAATATCTAATATGCAGAACTGTCTTCCGGCTAGGATACAGAACGTTACAAAAGAAAGCTGGGTCATGATATTTTTGGTGTCCCTAGGCTTGAACATCAGGGAGTGGCGCAGAACATCTTGGATGATGCGGGCATTCAGCGTGAGTGTGTCCACGGTGGTGATTAGATCTCGATGCCCCTCCACATCATGAAGAACCTCGTTGATCTCTCTAGTCCCGAGTAGATTTAAAGGACTCAACGATATCAACTCGGTCCCCACCGAGGAACCATACATTCTTCCGTTCAAGATCCTCGTGGAGTATAGTAACAATCTCAGTATCGATACACAATTGCACTCCTCCATCCTGTACATCCTTGGGCTCGCAGGAGACAATTCAGAGAAGTGCATTGAGTTAGGGGCAAGAGGATTATAGAGGCGAGTAGGACCACAAGGTTGACTCGCTTGCACTCCAAAAAGGCAATACATAATAGGCGAAAGGGGAACAACGGAGTAGGCGAGAAGGAACTCGTGGAGTACATTGACCTCTCATGGCGAGACGGCTTTCACAACATATGCTTACCTATGGTAGCGAGGCAAAGTACTCGCGAGGCAGGGCACTCGCGAGGCGAATTGATAGGATCCTCTCTCCCGCCAGGCATTTTCTCAGTTGCCATATGAGAAAAAGGCATTTTTACTTTCCTACCCCCAAGGGTGGATTTTTACTCTTTTACACCAAGTAATTTTACCCTTTTGCCCTTTGGAATCTACGTATATCCCTTCAGAATAGGGGAGTTTGGCTGTTGGCAGACCGAGTCCAGGATATTTTTGTAATTTCAGGTCAGTTATGTTTAGTTATTGGCAGGCTAAATTCAGCGGCCTATAAATAGACCGATAAGGTGCCTTGAGAAGGAAGGGACGCAAGAGAGAGAGAGAGAGAAGAAGAGAGCGTTGGTTAACTTCTTCTTCCTTCTCTAAGGCACCTAGCTCAGCACTAGCTAGGGAGGGGAAGGATTTCTAATTCTTCTTAGTAAGAGGTGGGACCTCCAAGCTGAAGCCCACGATCTATTTTTAGTTCCCGAGATTCACGTCAAGGAAGGGATTCGGGAAGAGTAGGAGTGAGCTGCAACTTTAGATCTGAACTCTAGGTGAACTCAGGCTTCTGGATTCAATATTTTTGGTGTGGTAAGCGTGGATTGCAGCCTATACAAAGAAAATTGAGCTACTTCATGGCGGGAGCTCTCGGCGAAGGAGACGGGTACGGGTCCTAGAGCCCTGGATGATTTGTAGGAAGAGAAGAATTCATGGCGTCCATTAGAGGCATCATGAACATGTTGCAGGGGATTTCGTAGCAAGGTGACTGCTCGACTCCGTTACCTCAGCCATCCTCTCTCGCCCATCAAGACGAGCTAGTCTTGGCAAGGATTGGATAGGATGCCCCAGGGGCGACCTTGAAAGGAAAAGGTGGTGGAAGGAAGCGGGTGAGACTTAGCGGGTAGGGAGTTATTCCATAGCCCTGCGAGTGTCATCCCTATTCTGCGAGTTTATCCTCTCAGCTCCAGTCTTTGGGGGGTTCAGGGAGCCTGAAATGACCTACTATGTAGGAAAACACGACCCTCTCCAGCACTTGCAATGGTTCGAAGATGCTATCTCCATCAGGCCAATGGCGGACATGTTCAAGTGCTGTCTTTTCGCCATCACCTTGAAAGATATAGCTAGGGACTGGTTTCATCAATTCCAAACGGGATCAATTTATGTCTTTGAAGACCTGTGTAGAAGTTTACAGTTGCATTTCTCAACCTCGATGAAAAGGAAGTAGAATCACGAGTCGATTTTCCTGATCCGGCAGAAGGCAGATGAATCCTTGGCCCAATACGTGGACAGGATACAGGAAGAAGTCTTGGATATTTAGGAGGTGTTGGGATTTGCTCTCCAAATGGCGTTCACCATTAGACTGCAGGTGGGTTTCTTTAAGATGAGCCTAACTTGAAAGGCACCACTGTCGTTTGAAGGGCTAATGGAGAAGGCAGCAAAAAAGATAGCAATGGAGGCGGAAACTCGACATTTTCTAGAAAGCTGGCAAGCTTGACGGAGGTTGAGTCAAGAAATCCAGGAAGGGCAAGACAACAAGAAGTAAGGAGGGAAGAGACGAGGATGTCGGCATATCGATAGTTGGGTTTGAGGCAACCAGGTGGCCCTGCTCAAAGGCAAGGAAGAGGTTTCCCCTAAGGGGGAAGGAACTACCAAGGAGGACTAGGAAGATTCAACCAATAGGTGTGGGGATATGGTATGAGACCACCCTTACACCTGCCTCAGCAAGCTATGGCCATCAGCCAAGGGAGAAGAAGGGGAAGATAAAGAGGGAGAGCTGGAGCTGGAAGAAGGAGGAATCACCAGAGGGGAGATGGGAGGAGGAGGTAGCATTGCCATATTATGACTTCCATGAGGAGGAGGGTCATGCAACGGCTACCTGCTCGGAGTTTCTGGAGATGAAGAGAACTAGGGGAGCAGGGTAACAAGAGCTACCAGTACTAATAGTGGAGGTGACCGGGACCGGGGAGGAGGAACGGTGTGTGGATCGAACTGATGTTTGAGATCGAGGTGAGTTAAGAGTGATCCATCAGGGAGTGGGGATTGAGGCTACCCATAGGGCAAGACTTCATACCATGTACCGTCGGAGCGTAGCCTCGACGTCACAAGCCACTCCCCCAGACGAGAAAATCACCTTCTCTCAGAAGGACATGCCGGATCATGAAGATCCTTTTTGTGATGCGCTTGTAATCCGGGCTGTCATTGAAAACATCACAGTGTCGCGGATCCTTGTTGATAATCGGAGTTCGGTGAATGTCATCTTCAAGAAGGCATTCAATTAAATGAGGGTGGAGGCTCGAAGGGTAATGACAGCAGATGGACCGTTGTTCGGATTCTCATGAGAAAGGAAGGAAGTCGAGGGGGGAGTGGCACTCCAGGTGACTCTGGGGGGCTGTCCAGGAATTGTCATTTCGTCATAGTGGATGCCCCCAGTAGTTACAATGCCATTTTGGGCGCCCTTTGATCAGTGCTTTTAGGTGTGTCCCATCATCGTTTCACCAATTCCTGAAGCTCAATGTTGGGGGGACCCAGATCAGAGTACGAGGAGATCAGAAAGCAACTTGGGAGTGCTATGTGATAGCAGTAAATACCACCTCTTGGTAAGGAGCGGCCGAGGAAATGGAGAAGTGTATAGAACGACGGGAGTAGGGGGTCATAGGAAAAGTAGGGGAGGAGGAGAAGAAATGGGTGGAAGGAGAAGTGGGATGTAGAGAGGCATTACGGTGGAGCCAAAAACGGCAGGGGAGAAGGAAGGAGGGGAAGAGCAGGGATAGGAAGAAGAGATGGAGGCAGAGGAGGAGAATGAGGAGGTTGAGGTGGAAGGGGTGAAGAAAAATGAAGGTGAGAGGAAAGAAAAAAGAAACATAAAGGAAGTGGGGAAGTCATCAGGGATAGAAGCTCAGCCAGAGAAGAGGGGGAGTTCATTCGTTGGTAGAAGAGAGAATCCCAACTGAAGAAGAGGTGGAAAAGTTTATGAGAGAGGTAGCTATGGCCATTGCGGAGCGCGAAGCCGTAGATCGTGAAGCAAAGGAGCAGGAGGAGATGTGGAGGGAGCAAGAGAAAGAGGAAGAATCATCAAGACTGAAGGAGGCAGTGGGGGTGCTTGAGATGGAAATCCACACCAAGGAAGGAAGAAAAGAGAAGATAAAAGTCAGTGGGGAGCTCAATCCCGAGGATTAGGAGGAGATCAGGACATGCGTGTAGACGAATGTTGACATCTTTGCCTGGAGTGCTGCTGATCTGCCGGGGGTTGACGCGGATGTAGCATGCCACCGTCTCAACCTCGACCCCAATGCTCGCCCAATACAACGAAAGAAGAGAGCCATCACCAGCAAGATGGTCGGGCCCATCAGAGAAGAGGTGGAGAAGCTGCTCAAGGCAGGATTCATATCTGCAAGCAAGTTTCTTGGGTGGGTGAGCAATGTTGTAATGGTAAAGAAGGGAGAGGGGAAATGGAGTATGTGTGTAGACTTTTCGCTTTTAAATAAAGCATTCCCTGAGGATTATTATCCTCTGCCTCGAATTGATGCGCTGGTTGACTCAGCCATTAGTTTTTCACTAATGAGTTTTCTAGATGCATTTTCAGGGTACCATCAAATACGTATGCACCCGTCGGACATCAAGGATTTCACCTTTGTCACGGAGGTTGGGTGCTTCTGCTTCAACATGATGCCCTTCGAATTAAAGAATGCTGGGGCAACTTACCAAAGTGTGATGGACCGGATCTTCCGGGAGTAGAAGGGGCAGAATCTCGAGGTTTATGTGGATGACCTGATGATCAAGAGCCGATACCTTGGGTCCCACATCATAGATCTAGAGGAAACTTATGAAACCATAAGGAAATACAAGATGAGACTAAATCCCCTAAAGTGTTTCTTCAGGGATAACAGGGGAAAATTCTTAGGACATTTCCTTACTCCATCATGAGTGGATCCCAATCTAGATAAGGTGAGGGAAATCCTAAAATTAGGGTCTCCGAAGAATGCTAAGGATGTCCAATGTATCACCGACAAGCCGGCCGAGTTAAGCAGGTTCCTCTCCCAGGCTTGGGAGAAGTGCTCACCTTTCTTCCGAGCTCTAAGAGGGGGTAAGAAATTTGAATGGACAACCGAATGCGAAGAGGATTTTCAAGCTCTAAAAAACAACTCACCCAGACACCACTACTCCAAGGTCTAAGAGAAGGAGAGGGTTTTTTCTTGTACCTAGGAGTGGGGGTCAGAGCAGTGAGCTCATTTCTTATACGGGAAGAAGGAAAAGATAGTTCCTGATCTATTACGTGAGCAGGGCCCTGAAGAAGGCAGAACTCAGATACCCTATCCTTGAAAAGCTGGCATTCGCTCTCATCATATAAGCCATGAAGCTCAGGCCATACTTCCATGCCCACTCAATTCAAGTGGTGACGGATCATCCTTTCCATCGCATCCTGGAAGAGGTTGAGCATTCTGGGAGGTTGGCCAAATGGTCGATAGAGCTTTGAGATTTTGACCTCACTTTTCCTCCTCAGCTGGCCATCAAAGCGTAAGAGGTTGCGGATTTCCTGGAAAATTACGTGGTTGAGGTCATAGAAGCAAAAGCACCTCTTCAAGATGTTTGGGAGATGCTAGTAGATGGAGCATCTGAAAAAAGTTCTTTTGGGGGAAGGATGATCTTGGTGAGTCCCGAAGGGACCAGAATTGAGCAGGCTCTCAAGATTCACTTAACCATCACTAACAATCAAGCAGAATATGAGGCAATTATCGCAGGGCTCAAGCTAGATCGGGAGCTTGGCATACATGGCATTAAAGTCTCCACAGACTCTATGGTGTTAGTAGGACAAATCAAGGGAGAATTTGAAGTACGAAAACCCACCATCCAGTTGTATCTGATGAAGGTCAAAGGCATCATCGAGCAGTTTCGTACCTTTTCAATTCATTACTTCTCGAGAAGGGAAAGTACTCAAGCTGACATGCTCGCCAAGTATGGCCCTCCGGTCGGAGGAACGGTGACGAAACTCTTAAGGCCATCCATAGAAGAAGGAGAATTGTTGGAAGTGGACCAGCAAGGGTCTTGGATGGATCCCTTCAACATCTTTTTGACCTCGGGATGTCTTCCCGAGAGGGAGCTCAATAAGAAGCGGATCAGGTATAAATCAGCATACTACCTGCTGAAGGATGGGACGTTATACCGAAATACACTAACGTGTTTGTTGGCTCGATGCGTACCTGAGGAAGAGATTCCAAGAGTTCTTGAAGAAATTCATTCGGGAGAATTTGGGAGTCACTCGAGAAGTCGGACCTTGGAGGTGACAGTGTCGAGGCAGGGGTACTTCTGGCCTACCCTTAGAAAGGATGCGGAAGAATTCGCGAAGAGATGTAAAAATTTCCATGAGTTCGCTCCTCTCCAACTCCTTCCTGCCTAGAGAAAATGTACAATCACGGCTTCCTGGCCCTTCGCAATATGGGGACTAGATTTGGTGGGTCATTTTCCCCAAGCTAGTGGCCAAAGAAAGTTTCTGTTGTTCATGGTGGATTACTTTTCAAAGTGGCTAAAGGTGAAGGCGTTGGCTAAGGTGACGTCACAAGTGGTCAAAAATTTCATATGGGGAGAGATTATCTGCCAGCATGGGCTTCTATTGGCCATCGTCACTGATAATGGAACGCAATTCGCTAGTAGGGAATTCGTATACTTCTGTGTCCAACTGGGCATAGACATCCACTTTGCCTCAGTTCCTCATTCTCGAAGTAATGGACAGGTGCAAGCAGCAAATACGATTATCGTGAATCTTTTAAAGAAGAAGGTGGAGAACTTAAGGGGATGTTGGGTAGAACAGCTCCCTTCAGTTCTCTGGGCTTTGAGGACCACGCCAAGCACCGCCACAGGAAAGACTCCATTTAAACTCTCTTATGGCTCGGAGGTTGTTATACCTATAGAGTTCAAGGTCAAAACTCCAAGAGTAGCCGCTGTGAGGAAAGGAGACGAAGGATGGCGGGTAGAGAATGAGGAGGAGCAAAAGCTCTCTCTTTATCTGGTGGAATAGCTCAGGGAATTAGCGTCGATTCGGCAGGAAGAAGTCAAGCGCTGGATGGTGAGATATTTTGATAAGCACATAAGGGCCAGGCAGTTCTAGAAGGGCGACTTGGTCCTCAAAAAAGTAGACGCCGCAGACAGAGGAGCCTCGGTGGGAAAACTCAATCCCAAATGGGATGGTCCATTTATGGTAAAGGAGGTACTGAAGTCATGAGTGTACCACCTCCAGGATGTGGATAAGGTATCCCTCGATCATTCCCGAAATGACGACGACTTAAAAAGATTCTATCCTTAGCATGTTTTTAATTTTTTAATGCTTGTAAATCTGTTGTGACCTTCTGATATAATGTAATCCCAGGTGTCTTCTTTCAGGGCATGAGGACGAAACAGATGATTGGCAAGGCCTCAAGAAGACCCGCTTACCAGGCTCTCATCAAGCTGGCAGGATTGTTGGCTCACTCGGTGATAGGATGATTGGTAAGGCCCCGAGAATAACCGCTGACCAGGCTCTCATCAAGTTGGCAGTACTGTAGGCTCACTTGGTTGAAGGATGATTAGAAACGCCCCGAGAAGACCCAATGACTTGGTTCTCGTCAAGCTGGCAGGACTGTAGGCTCACTTGGTGTGTATGATGATTGGCAAAGCCCCGGGAAGACCTGCTGACTAGGCTCTCATCAAGCTGGAAGGACTGTAGGCTCACTCGGTGGCCTTATGATTGGCAAGGCCCCGAGAAGACCCGCTAACTAGGTTCTCATTAAGCTGGCAAGATTATAGGCTCACTTTGTGGCAGGATGATTGACAAGGCCCCGAGAAGACCCGCAGACAAGGCTCTCATCAAGCTGGCAGGACTGTAGGCTCACTCGATGGTAGGATGATTGGTAAGGCACCGAGAAGAGCTGCTAAACAGGCTCTCATCAAGCTGGAAGGACTGTAGGCTCACTCAGTGGCAAGGTAAATGGTCATATCCCTCAAATAAAAATATCTATACTTATTAGAAAAAGAAAGTTTGTAAAAAAAATAAGAAGCTAATAAGGGAAGAAGAGGTTGGTGGAATACAAATGAAGATTAGCACCTCCAACCAATGCTCGGTGAGGAGGGTCTCACCCATAGAGAGCGGGAGCTCGATGGCAAATGAGAGGTCTCGCCTAAAAAATTGAAGACGAGTGGCTTCCAATAAAAGAGTGGGTAAAATTTCGGGGTCTACTCGAGCTGGATTTGTCTCGAGGCATGATGCGGGAAGGAATCCAAGCGGTCTCGCGCACGGAAGGGGTGAAGAGGGTCTAATGACTCATGTCCTAAGACAATTCTCAAGTGAGACGGCAAGTATCTTCATCTCGCGAGTAGAAACATAGTAGAGGGTCGTCCGCAATAAATAGAGCAAAATAATGTGAAAGAAAGGAAACATAAAGCGAGAGGATATGACAAAAATCTCCATTGCATTTGGTCATTGGTCATTACAAAAGAAGGGGAGTACTCTCCCATGAAAAAATACTTCAAAATCCCAAGAAGAAAAATTAAAAGTACATGTAGAGGGAGATAGCAAAAAAAGATAGGGGGGAGGAGTCCCAGGTCTCACCCACGCCTTTTCAGTCATCTTCACTAGAATTTGAATCCTCGTCCACCTTGCCATAAATGTGTGGCACATTTTCACGGGTCGTGACGGACTCGGAAACTTCTTTGACAACACCCAGATCCTTCATCATCTTTAGAATAAGCTCAGCCATCTTAATAATGGTGGCCCGGTAGAGATCATTGACCCCGCCAACTTAGTAATGAGAAGGAGGGGGGGCTTGGGGTGGTTCTGAGCGAGATGGCGGCCGAATGCTATCCAGAAGATAGGCATTCTAGAATTTCAAGTCCTTATTCTCTGTTGGATCCCTAGTTGGGATTTGGGCTAGGTTAACTATTTAGGTTGAGTTTGACCAACATTGTATAGCCGAGGTCAAGTCTATGAGTCCTAGTGTTTTGGCTAGTCTTTAGGTTAATTCTTCTTGGACCAGCCAGCAGAGGACCTTAGTAGATTCACAATTAGAAGAATTCAGAGTTCAAAATTATCAGTTCGAAGTTCTTCGAACTCAGCTCGACGATCGTCGATCTCAGATCGACGAACTCAGAAATCTTTCTCTGAGTTGAGCTCGATGATATTCTTGCTTAGGTCGACGTTTTCCTCCTTCAAACAAATTCTCAGCTCGACAAACTTAGAATAGAGAATTGGCAAGTTATTTCCAGTATGCAGTTCGCTGAGCTCAGGTCGACGAACAGGAATTCTCAGCTCGATGACCTTGGAACTCCAGTCGACGAATTCAGTTCAGAGGTCAACTAATTTTGTCCCGAGCCAGACTTAGAAGGTTTCCTAATTTATTTCCTTATTTGGTATATTATTTAGCAGTAATTCTCTGAGTAATTAATTCTTATATTCTCTAGAATATAGCTATTATTGGCAGCATTAATTATGGTCTTCATCAGGGTTAATTACTTTCTTATTTTAATAGGACAGTTTGGGAAACTCATTTAAGTCAAATATTCTAGCCGTTTCATTCCCCAAATCAGTCAACATTTAATGCTTGGATTTCATATTTCAAAGGAGAATTTTGACAGTAGAAAATAAAAGAGATTTTCACTTCAGACGGCTAAACAGTACTGAGAATACAAAGAAGAGACATAGAACAACATACAGAACTCTCTCTCTCTCTCTCTCTCTGTGAAAAAAACATTCTGTTTTCCCTTTATCTTACTGAAAGCTGAAAAAGAACAATAATCACATATCAAGAGTCTTCTTTTACTTATACTCAAGGAATCTTTAAGGAAAACAACTTTGAATCAGTCTGCAAGTTCCTGGATCTTTCAAGACAAGGCTGAAGACCTACACCTTGAGCAAGGCTCACAGCTTTCTGAACATCTCAACATTTTAGAAGGAGTCTTGATAACAAATCCACTAGTCTTCTCTATTTTATAAAGAAAAGAGAAGACACAATTAACTCTCTCAACCCTCTTTAAAAGGGTTTATTAATTCCCTTCAAATGTTTATTGTTGGTTTTTGGGCACCTGATCAAAAGCCTAAAGGGTTGTGAGATCTCCCTGGAAATAGATCTTGTTGTGGCAGTCACCTGATTAAAAACCTGATAGTGGATTCCTACCAGGGTGGTAGAAGAGTGGATGTACCCAGTTTGGGGAACCACTATAAAATTTTTGTGTTGTTTGTTTGATCATTTTCCTTTTTGTTTTGTTGTGCTGTGATAGATTTGCTTAGACTGTTTCCATTTCCTGTTACTACTATTGGTATCACCTATTTTACTCTGATAAATTTTAAAACAACCAAAAGTTTTAATTACTCTATTCACCCCCCCCCCCTCTAGAGTAAATCAGGTCTAACCCTTATCTTTCAATTGGTATTAGAGGGGTGTTCCTTTGGCTGTACAAGTTAACACTTGAACCAAAAAATCCTTTTTAGATCTGATTTTCATTTCCTAGTTTTTCTGTTTTATATCATGGCATAGAACAAAGATTATGCAAGAACCTGACCTCTAGTCTCCAACTTGAATAAGTTTGCTATCTAGAAGGCAAGAATCAAATAATATATGAACTCTATTGATGAAGATATTTTCAACTCTATTTTTATACGACCACCAACTCCAGTGTCTACAACTAGTGAAAGTTCCAGCACTCATTTGTTCCACCACCTGAGTGGACAGATGCTCAAAAGAAGGCCAAAATAGCTGATGCCAAGGCCATGAATATTCTCGCTCATACAATGTCTGATGACATCTTCCAAAAAGTGGCAGAGTACACATCAGCCAAGGCTATCTGTGATTCTCTTAACCAGATGGTGGCTGGATCTGTAGATGAGAGAAAGGACAGTAGATCAAATCTCATCTCTCAATATGAAAACTTTAAGAAAGATGAGTCAGAGTCTGTGAGTGACAAGTACAATAGACTAAGATCAATCATCAATGAGCTAAAGACTCTGTACAAAGACATAACTCTTATAGAGGTCAATGATAAAATCCTCATGTGCTTCCCCAGCTCATGGGATTCCAGAATTTGGCCAATCAAGGAAGCCAGAAGTCTGAATGATTTCCACTGAATCTCTACTTGGAAAGATTAAGTCCAATGAGCAGCTGATAAATACTAGAGAGCTGTTGAGCTGAAGAATCCCTCATTAGCAAGAAAGGAGCAGAACATTACATTCAAAGCATCTGAAGAATCATAAGATCCAACAGCCAGTGAAGAATTTCTGAGTTTCTTAGTCAAGAGATTTTACAAGATGGGCAAGAGGGATTTCAGAAGAAAGTAATCTAGAGAAGATGACAAGCCAAGGTATGAAAAGAAACCAACTAAAGAAGTTGTTTGCTTTGGTTGCAGGAAGCCAGGACACTTCATCTCAGAGTGTCCAGAGAACTAAAAGAATGAGAGAAGAAGAGAAAAGGAACCCAGGAAGCAGAACTACAACAAGCCCTCCTCCAGCAAGCATAAAAGGAAGGAGAAAGGCTTTGTGGCTGAAACCTGGAGTGAAGCTTAAGATGAATCCTCATCTTCCAGCTCTAGTGAAGATGAAGAGGAAGCAAAGACAAAAGAAGTGTCTGATGGCCATCAATGCATCTGGCAGCTGTTCAGAAGCAGAAGATGATAAGTTAGAGGGTGAAGACTCTGAATCTGAGGAAGATCAGGTAATGTCTTCCATTGATTTCAATTAAGAAAATTTTAGACCTGAATTTAAATCTCTATGTATTGATTTAATTAATTCTGGAAAAAAAATTAAACAACTTAGAGAAAAACTAACAGAACAAGATAACTTCATTTCTGAAAACATTAAATTAAAAGATGAATTAACTTTAGCAAATTAACAGAGCATCTCATTAAAAATTGAATTAATTGAGGCTAGACAACTTGATGAATCCCTAAATAGGAGAAGTATCAAGTTGATGGACATCACAAGCACAGTTAATGCCAGACTTAATGGAAAGTGTGGCTTAGGTGCTTCATCAAGCCAACCCCCACTGATTCAGAAAAACATACAAACAACTCCAATAAAATTTGTTTTTGAAAAAGGTAAGGAAAAGATAGATGATCATAATGTTAACCAAACAGAAGTAAAATAGAAGAATAAGAAAAAGAGAAAGAATAAGAAAAATCCTAACTATAACAATATTCAGTAGATTTCGTCAAACTCAGATCGACGAAATGTGTACGGTTTGACGAACTCCGAACGCAAACTTTTATTTTAATTATTCTCCTGAACTGCGATCGACGAAACTAATATGGTTCTTCCACCCGAGATCGACGATATTGGGGCCCAAAAAATGAATATTTTCATTCTCTGAGTGGAGTTCGACGAATTCATCCCCATTTGTAGACCTCAGATCGACGAACTTACCAGAATTTGTCGACCCCAGTTCATAATAACAGAAACATTAATTATAACAGACCATTTAATAAATCAAGAGATTATGTTAATCAATTTACCCAATGGATAATTCCACCTAGAAGATTTCACCCCCTAGGTTATAAAAATCAACCTGAATACTCATAAATTTCCAGTTTTAACTATGTAAATAAACGAGGACCCAAGGTGGCCTGGGTCAAGAATAGCTAATCTATTTTATTGTAGGTGAAAGACTATCCCATCATAGAGCAACAGTGGTATCTGGATAGTTGTTGTTCAAAGCATATGACTGGCAGCAGGGACAACTTAATCAACTATAAGTCAAAGCTAGGACCCAATGTAATATTTGGTGACTCTAATTGTGGCCAGACTGAATGATATGGAAATGTAAAAATTGGAGCAGTCACCTTCAGGAAGGTAGCTTATGTAAGTGGACTGAAGCACAACCTTATATACATAAGTCAGTTATGTGATGAAAGGTTTCAGGTATCATTTAACAAATCTTCCTGTATTATTACTTCTGTAGATAACCAAGTTGTGTTAACTTGTACTAGAGTAGGTAACATCAATGTAGTTAACTCTAAGTCAGCTAAACTGAAGTATGTCTATTTTAATCAAACTAGTAATAATAATGAACTTTGGCATAGGAGATTAGGTCATGTTAATCTGAAAAACATTGCTAAACTCTCTAGGTACAACCTTATTTGAGGATTGCTTTCTTGCCCGTACAAGAAGGAAAGCCTTTGCATGGCTTGTCAATTAGGCAAGCAAACTAAAAATAGTTTATGTCACTTAATAAGAGTGATTCACCAAGGATTCTATATTTGCTTCATATGGATCTTTTTGGACCCATTGCTGTATAGAGCCTAGGATGGAAGTCTTATACCTTAGTTATAGTTGATGACTTCTCTAGGTTCACTTGGGTGTTCTTCTAGAGAAACAAGTCAGATAACCTAGAGGTTCTTACAGATTTTCTTAAGAGCATAAGGATTGAGCACTCTACTCCAATTGCATTGATCAGAAGTGATCATGGTACTGAGTTTGTGTCTCTTCCCATGCAAGAATTCTGTGAGAAGGAAGGTATCAGGCATTGCTTCTCTGCTCCTAGAACTCCTCAACAAAATGGTGTAGCTGAAAGGAAAAATAGAACACTCATTGAAGTTGCAGGCACATTACATGTAGATGCTCACTAACCCTATCCTTTTGGGCAGAGGTTTTGAGCACATCAAACTATGTACTGAATATAAGTTTGATTCATAAGCTTAAGGGAAAGCCCCCCTATGAACTACTCAAAGGGAAGAAACTTAAAGTAGATTATTTTAGAGTTTTTGGTTGTGTTTGTTACATTGATAATAACAACAAGAAATACATTAGAAAGTTTGAATCCAAGGCTGAAATAGGAATTTTTCTTAGATATTCCCAAGTAAGCAAGGCTTATAGGTTATATAATAAATCATCTATGAAAATGGAAGAGTCTATTCCTATTTCTTTTGATGAATCTAACATGTTTTACAAGGAGAAAATCATTTCTACCAGTGAGACTTTGCAAGAATCAACATCTGTGTGAGAAGTTGGATGAATTGACCCTCACAAATGAGGCTGTTACACATCCCTCTTCACATGCTATTTAAGAAATTGAAGATGATGTCACTGAATACAGTGAAGAGCCAACAACAGCTATAATTCCACTAGAGGAATTAAATCCCCAAGCTGTTGCTCAACCAGCTCCTCCTACTGAGATAATCACACTTAGAGATCACCTTGTATCTCAAGTGATTGGAGACATATCAGTGGGTGTGCAGACAAGGCATCAAATCAACTAGGATATGATGCAAGCCTGCTTCATATCTCAAACTAAGCCCCAATCTATTAAAGATTCTGAGCAAGATCAACACTAGATCATTATAATGCAAGAGGAGCTCAACTAGTTTGAGAGATATAGAGTTTGGGATTTAGTTCCAAGACCAAAAGACTACCCAGTCATTGGAACTAAATGGGTATTTAGATACAAACTAGATGCTCAAGGTACTATCATTAGGAACAAAGCAAGGTTAGTGGCTCAAGTATGTAGACAAGAGGAAGGCATTGATTACGACCAGACTTTTGCCCCTGTTGCAAGGATTGAAGCAATCCGAATATTTCTAGCTTATGCAGCCTACAAGAAGTTCATAGTATATCAAATGGATGTCAAAAGTGCATTCCTTAATGGTTAACTCAAAGAAGAAGTTTATGTGGAACAACCACCAGGTTTTATCTCTTCATCCCATCCATCTTATGTTTTTAAATTGCATAATGCTCTCTATGGTCTAAAGCAAGATCCAAGAGCTTGGTATGAAACCTTAGCTAGCTTTCTCATAGAGCATAACTGTAATGCCCCCGATTTTCCTGCGATTATTTAATTCTTGCTTGGCATTACGTCAAAGCATTTTATTGGCTTGTGCCATCTTTGGAGTGTGGTCTTAACTCTTTAGAACTGAGTGGCCCATTTTGTAGCATATTGATAAGATCTCCCTAGCAAGCCGAGTCATTTTGGGTGACCCGGTGTGGCCTCTTAGGGGATGCTTGTGTTTTGGCTTTGGGTGGGTATAACTCGAGTTCTATTCGTCTAAAGTTAATTTCGACTTCGCCATTGTGTTTGTAGCGTGGATATTTAGCTACGGTGCGAATTTTGTCGAATTCCGAGGATGTTCGGTTTTCGCGTCGTTTTGTATTTTATGAAAAATAAAACTATTTAATAAATATAATATTAAATATTATTTTTCTGAAAGGGTGCGGGTACTTGGCGGTTGTGCCTTGTCTTTTGTTCATTATTAATTAATTAGCTAATTAAGATTAGTAAGGGTTCTATATATAGGATAGTTTATACTTAAGAGGTAACCGCTCTTGTTAACCTTCTTCCCCCGTCTGCAGCACCTATTCGCGGAAAGCAGAGAAACAGCCGGGCTGCTCCCCTTCGGATGCCGATTCCGGGAGCGTTTGTGGACAGGAATTCGATTGTGAAAGCGGATTTGGATTGCTCTCGCCTAGACCTTCATTTCTACGGTAAGATTTCCAAGTTTTGTGGTCTTGCTTGTGGTTTCGAATTTCGGGTTTGTTGACTTGTAATCTGCCGTCAATGTCAAGATTTTTGTCCTTGTGCTTTGTTGCCGGATTCGAGTGTGAGAGTAAGGGAGGCCGACCAAGCTTCGCTAGAAATCGAGGCAAGTGGTGCTCTTGCCCTTGCCATATAGCTTTTCTTGTTTATTTTTTTCCTTGTTGTTAGTTAACCTTCCAGATTTTCTCTTGCTAAAAATGCCCAGTTTTTCCTGAAAATCATAACCAAGCTTGTTGAATACTTCATGTTAGTTTCTTCTCTCAAAAAGCCTTGTCTTCCTATTTTTATTCCTCTGTTGATTTACCTTATTCTCGGGTTGGGAGTAGAGTAAGGTGTGTTGGAGTTAACTTTTTCTGTGTAGTAGTTGTAGCCGGGTAGGTGAGAAAAAGCTTTAGTTTTATTTTATACAAAATTGCCTTGCTTAGACTCGGGTTGGGGTATAGGTGTGCTTGCCTGTATAGTGGCTGCAGTAGAAGCCTTCCCTGTACTTAGACTTACTAGAGTTTTGATGGAGACGAAAATTTCTGCGGCTAAGTACTTTGGCATTGAGTGAGTCGACCTCACTCAACGCCAAAGCTATTTTATCGTTAAGAGTGGTGGACGCACTCAACGCCGCAGTCTGTTCTTTTGCGGCTAAGTAGTGTGGCATTGAGTGAGAATTTCTTTTAAGTCAAAATCGATGGGAATCACTAAGTGATTCTTGCCGACTTCGACGAGAATAGTTATGATTCCGCAGATTCGGTGAGAATCAATTCATTCCCGCCGACCTCTTCCGATGGCATTGAGTGATGCCTCACTCAACACCATTGGGTTGAGGCGGGCTCACTCAACGAGCCCTTTCCTGCGGGTAAGTTGGTATTACCTCACTCAACGAAAGGTTCTATCGAGAATGTGGACACACTCAACGCCGCAGCTTGTTTTCGCGGCAAAGTTGACAAGCCAAAGCTTTTTGGCAGTCTCACTCAACGCCACAGGGGTTTTGCAAGTGCTAAGGCTTGAGTGGACCCTCAACGCCGAAGCTTTGATTGCTCATCAACGCCACAGCTTGTGTTGCTGAGGCATGGGAGTGGACCCCACTCAGCATCTGTTTTTGCGTTGATGTTAGCTCATCAACGCAACGACCTCAAAGGCAGGGAGTGGACCTCACTCAACGCCATGTTTTTGCGTTGATGTTAGCTCATCAACGCACGCCAGTGTTGCAGAAGGCATTGGTGAGTGAACACTCACGCCAGCATTTTGGCGAAGTGAGGCACTACACTCATAGCATAACACGTGTTGAATCTCAACGTTTTCCCTTATACGGGGCATATTATGTAGTATGGGATGCATAATATGTGTTTGTATATGGATCCACCATAGGGGCAACATGTGAGGGTGATGTAGTATGGGAAGCATAACCTCACCACATGGCTGCGACTAGCTCGTTTTCTTTTTTTTTGCATGAAAATTTTATGTAGTATTGGATGCATAACATTTTCATGTGTACGCCGCTCATAACATTCATTACGGCCTTTTTAGAATGCATAGCAAAAACATGTATAACATAACATTGCATGAGCACAACGTGCCAAGCTAAATACTAACAGGATAACATATGTACACACATAAATTTTCGAGTCAAAAATAATATAAGTCATGCATTCCCGATCTAGGCACAAGAGTTAGTATGGTGGTGGTTAACCATCATGCATAGGTTAGTATGGCCATCCTAAAGGCATAACATCAATTCTTATAAAAAATAAACTCCCAGAGCATGTTTAGCAGCTTTAAGTTCATATTTATGTATGTATTGTCTGTACTTGTAGTTAGTTGTAGCTGTCGTACTAGGATCTGACTAATATTGCTATGATTTTAGGATGGCGAGACGCCCTTCGACTAGATCGACCCCCCTACTTGAGGGTGAGTCATCGGGAGCGCAGAATGATGCGGTGATTGAGAGCCTGTGATAGAGTAGCGATTCCTTGAGCAGGCAGATGGTGGAGGTGCGAGCCCAAATCTAGTCTTTGGTGGTAGTTGTGGCAGGACAGACTCAAGGAGTGCAAGGCCCTGCAGGGGGGTTAGCTGTTCCTCCTCCTCTTGCACCCCTGAGACCTCCAGTGGTGGTGCCAGCAGAGATGGCATTTATCTCACAGTTTCAGAGACTTATCCCCCCTTCTTTCGATGGGAAGGCAAATTTCATGGTCATAGACGATTGGCTGATCTCCATTGAGGAGATGTTCTCGTACTCCGGAATTTCAGATAATCAGAGAGTGATGATAGCCGCCTATCAGCTCAAGGGTTTGGCTAAGAGTTGGTGGCTTAGAGAAAAGGAGAGCTTGGTAGCTGGTTGCTCTTGGGTAGTGTTCAAGGAAATACTGCTTAGGAAGTTCTTGGCTTCGGTCGAGCGTGACCGTCTTATGAACGACTTCCTACACCTGAAGCAAAGGCAACTCACGGTCGGTGAGTATGAGGTAGAGTTCAGCAAGTTGAGCCGGTTTTCTCCTGGGTTAGTGAGTGTTGAGGCTGATCGATTCAGGCGATTCCATGGTGGCTTGAGGAGCGAGGTGTAGTAGTTAACCAGTGCTTATGGATCAGAGACTTATGCAGGGGTAGTGGAGGCTGCTTTGAAGGTGGAGGCTATCGAGACCGCAAAGAGCAGAGGCCAGCAAATGAGGAAGGACAAGCGGAAGTCTGTTGAGGAGAAGAAACCCTAGGTACCCGATGCTGCTTCGGGAAAGAAGAGCAAGGTGGTGTATAGCTTCTGTGGTCGGTCAGGCCACCCTGTTGAGAGGTGTTACAAAAAGGCAGCAGCTCATAAGAAGGAGCAAGTTCATGTTATTTAGGGTGCTCCTAGGAGGGATGTTTCCTGTTCTGTTTGCAAGAGACCCGAGCATGATGCTGCCTAGTGCTGGTCCAAGGATAAAGTCTGCTATCAGTGCGGGCAGAAGGGTCACATCAAGTCTACATGTCCTCAGGTCCAGCCTGCTCTTCATGCAGTTCCACTTCAGGCACTACCCCCACCTCAGCGTGTGGACAAGGGTAAAGGAAAGCTGAACGTGATCTCTTCTAAGGAGGCTCAAGCTTCGACTCCGGTCATCTCAGGTTAGTTGTTCTTCCAACCTGAAGGTTTTATTTGTTAGAATGGTTACAGATCTGTTTTGGTAGATCCTTAGTTGTATATACTACTATAGGGAAATTTAAGGTGAAGAACCGCTGGGCGCGTGTTCTGTTCGACTCCGGCGCTACCCACTCATTTGTGGCTAGAGCCTTTGTGGAGCTACATCGGTTAACTTTAAGTCCATTTTGTGATACCTTCCGCGTCAAGTTCCCTTCTGGTGAATCTGTGTTATCAGATTTGGGCATTCTAGATTGCTCTGTTTTGTTAGGGGATTTTATTGCGAAGGCAGACTTGAAGATGATTGATCTGGAGGACTTCGATGTTATTCTGGGCATAGACTGGCTGTCTATGTATGATGCGGTTATTCAGTGCAAAGGGAAGCGCTTAGACTTAATCAAGGACAATGGTCGGCCGGGATGCATGTATGCTGATCCGTGCCAAGATTCTCCTGTCATTTCTGCGTTATGTGCTCAGAAGTTGTTTCTTTCTAATTATTTTGCTTGTTTAGTCTCGGTGGTTGGGACTGCTGTTAGTATACTACGCTTAGAGGAGATTCCCGTTGTTCGTGGTTTCATTGATGTATTTCTTGATGACCTTCCTGGTCTTCCTCCCGATCAGGGATGTAGAATTTGTGATTGATTTGGAACCGGGTACGCATCCTATTGCTAAGGCGCCGTACCGGATGGCCCCTCGTGAGCTAGTGGAGTTGCGAGTCTTGTTAGATGAGTTGTTGGCAAAAGGGTTTATCAGGCAGAGTTCGTCGCCTTAGGGTGCTCCTGTTTTGTTTGTAAAGAAGAAGGATGGGTCGATGCGACTTTGAATCGACTACAAGGAGTTGAAAAAAGTCACTATTAAGAACAGGTACCCTATGCCGAGGATCGATTACTTATTTGATCAATTGCGTGGTAGCACGGTATTCTCCAAGATCGATCTTCATTCTGGCTATCATCAGCTCAGGATCCGTTAGGTAGATATTCCACAGACTGCGTTTAGATCGAGGCATGGTCATTTTGAGTTCTTGGTGATGTCATTTGGATTGACCAATGCACCATCAGCTTTCATGGATATGATGAACCGGGTTTTCAAGGATTTCCTAGACAAGTTCATTGTGGTTTTCATTGATGACGTGTTGGTCTATTCCCGCAACGCTGAGGAGCATGAGCAGCATCTGCACTTGGTTCTATCGGAGTTGAGGAATCACAAGTTATTTGCCAAGTGGAGCAAGTGCGAATTTTGGTTGCCTCAGATCTCATTTCTGGGCCACGTGGTGAACAAGGATGGGATCTCGGTCAACCCGGAAAAGATCGCAGCAGTGATGGATTGGAGCAGTCCGGGCACGCCCAAGGAGATCAGAAGCTTCCTAGGGTTGGCCGGCTACTACAGGAGGTTCGCGGAGGGTTTCTCTACCCTGGCTGCACCTTTGACCAGGTTGACTAAGAAGAATGCTGCCTTTGTTTGGAGCGAGAAGTGTAAAGATGCCTTCCTGGAGCTAAAGAACAGATTTTACTCTACTCCCGTCCTGACCCTACATGCTGATGGTGTGGAGTATGATGTTTACGTTGATGCTTCGCATGTTGGTATAGGTTGCGTGTTGATGCAAGGTTGAAAAGTGATTGCGTATGGGTCAAGGAAATTAAAGACTCATGAGAAAAATTACCCTACGCATGACCTTGAGTTTGCAGCCGTAATTTATGCATTGAAGCTGTGGAGGCATCTACTTTATGGGGCTCAGTGCAAGATCTTCACTGATCACAAGAGCCTGATGTACGTGTTCACGCAAAAGGAGTTGAATCTGCGCCAGCGGCGGTGGCTAGAGTATATGGCCGATTATGATGTAGAGATCCAGTACCATCAAGGCAGGGACAATGTAGTGGTCGATGCCCTGAACCGGAAGACGGGGAAGATCTTTAATCTCTCCGCCGATCGTTTAGTGGAAGAGTTCCTCCTTATGGATATCTCGGTGGGATGCTGTGGCATGCAGAGTAGTTTGGCAGTGGCAGAGCCATCTTTGATTTCCCTTACGAGGTTGTACCAGAAGGATGATCCGGACCTTCTGCACTTATACCTCAGGACTGAGAGAGGGGAGTTGCAAGATTTTTCCATCTATGATGCTGGTACTTTGAAGTATCGCGGCAGAGTTTGCATCCCTGCTGTCGGAGACATCAGGGGTATGGTATGCAGAGAGGCTAATCGATCCAGTGTTGCCTACCATCCGGGATCTACAATGATGTATCGTGATTTGAAGCAAATTGCCTGGTGGTATGAGATGAAGAGTGATATAGCCCGATTTGTTGCTGAGTTCCACACTTCCAAGCGTATGAAGGCCGATCACGGAAGGCCTGGTGGCAAGTTGACTCCACTAGAGATCCCGACTTGGAAGTAGGAAAGTATTTCTATGGACTTCATCACGGGCTTACCGAAATCTCCTAGGGGATTTGATTCTATTTGTGTTATAGTTGATAGACTGATGAAGTGTGCTCACTTCGTGCCGTATAAGATTGACTATTCGATGAAGAAGATAACAAAGTTGTACTTGAATGAGGTCATCAGATTGCACGGTGTGCCTGTTAGCATCATCTCTGATCGAGACTCCCGGTTTACTTCTCGTTTTTGGCAGAGCCTGCAGGAGGGTTTGGGTACAGATCTGAGGTATTCTACTGCTTACCACCCATAGACCAATGGGCAGACAGAGCGGGTGAACCAGATAGTTAAGGATATGATCAGATGCTACATTCTAGACCACGGTGGAGCGTGGCATGAGTGATTGCGACTTATGGAGTTTGCATACAATAACAGTTATCAAGAAAGTTTGCAAATGGCTCTGTTTGAAGCTTTGTATGGGAGGCGCTGCAGAACCCCCCCTATTTTGTGCTAAGGTAGGTGAGAGACCCTTGTAGGGTCCGGATGCGCTCGAGGAGATGGAAGTCGCAGTGAAGCATATCCGAGAAAAGCTTCGTATAGCTCAAGAGAGATATGAAAAGAACGCCAATCGGCGTAGGTCGGACTTGGAGTTTTCTATAGGAGACCTTGTGTTTCTTAAGGTTTCCCCGATGTTTGGAGTTAAGAGGTTCGGTAAGAACCAGAAATTGGACTCGAGGTATGTGGGCCCGTTTAAGATTGTTGAACAGATTGGCGTGTCAGCTTATAGGTTGGAATTGCCAGCAAACTTCCCAAGTGTTCATAATGTATTTCACGTAAGCCAATTGCGGAAGTGTGTGCGCAGTAGTAAGAAAGTATTGGATGTTGTGCCCCAGTTGGAGCCTAATCTCTCTTTTATTGAAGTGTCGGTCCGCATTTTGGATACTCAAGATCGGGTGCTGCGAAGGAAGTCCATCCCGATGGTCAAAGTTCTATGGAAGAATCAGGGTTTGGAAAGCGCGACTTGGGAGTTAGAGTCGGCTATGAGGGAGGCTCACCCTCAACTGTTTCCCTGATTAGATTGGTTTGTTTTCCTCTTGTAATGTTTGGCTTGTTACTTTCCCTTCTATAGTTGAGGCGTTGTGCGCAAAGTTTCGGGACGAAACTTTCTTTTAGGGGGAGTGACTGTAACACCCTCGATTTTCCTGCCATTATTTAATTCTTGCTTGGCGTTACGTCGACGCATTTTCTTGGCTTGTGCCATCTGTGGAGTGTGGTCTTAACTCTTTAGAACTGAGTGGCCCATTTTGTAGCCTATTGATAAGATCTCCCTAGCAAGCCGAGTCGTTGTGGGTGACCCGGTGTGGCCTCTCAGGGGATGCTTGTGTTTTGGCTTTGGGTGGGTATAACTCGAGTTCTGTTTGTCGAAAGTTAATTTCAATTCGCCATTGTGTTCGTAGCGTGGATATTTAGCAACGATGCGAATTTCGTTGAATTCCGAGGATGTTCGGTTTTTGCGTCGTTTTGTATTTTATGAAAAATAAAACTATTTAATAAATATTATATTAAATATAATTTTTCTGAAAGGGTGCGGGTACTTGGCAGTTGTGCCTTGTCTTTTGTTCATTATTAATTAATTAGCTAATTAAGATTAGTAAGGGTGCTATATATAGGATAGTTTAGACTTAAGAGGTAACCGCTCCTGTTCACGTTCTTCCCCCGTCCACAGCACCTGTTCGCGGAAAGCAGAGAACTGCTGGAACTGCTCCCCTTCAGACGCCGATTTCGGGAGCGTTTGTGGACGGAATTGGATTCTTAAAGCGGATTTGGATTTCTCTCGCCTAGACCTTCATTCCTATGATAAGATTTCCAAGTTTCGTGTCCTTTCTTGTGGTTTCGAATTTCGGGTTTGTTGACTTGTAATCCGCCATCAATGTCCATATTTTTGGCCTTGTGCTTCGTTGCCGAATTCAAGTGTGAGAGTAAGGGAGGCCGACCAAGCTTCGCTGGAAATCGAGGCAAGTTGTGCTCTTGCTCTTGCCATGTAGTTTTTCTTGTTTATTTTGTTCCTTGTTGTTAGTTAACCTTCCATATTTTCTCTTGCTAAAAATGCCCAGTTTTTCCCGAAAATCATAACCAAGCCTGTTGAATACTTCATGTTAGTTTCTTTTCTCAAATAGCCTTGTCTTCCTATTTTTATTCCTGCTGTTGATTTACCTTGTTCTCGGGTTGGTAGTAGAGTAAGGTGTGTTGGAGTAAACTTTTTTTATGCAATAGTTGTAACCGGGTAGAGGAGAAAAAGCTTTAGTTTTATTTTATACAAAAATTGCCTTGCTTAGACTCGGGTTGGGGTGTAGGTGTGCTTGCCTGTGTAGTGGCTACAGTAGAAGCCTTCACTGTACTTTGACTTACTGGAGTTTTGATGGAGATGAAATTTCTGCGGCTAAGTACTTTGGCATTGAGTGATTCGACCTCACTCAACGCCAAAGCTATTTTATCATTGAGAGTGGTGGACACACTCAACACCACAGTCTGTTCTTTTGCGGCAAAGTAGTGTGGCATTGAGTGAGAATTTCATCTAAGTCAAAATCGACGGGAATCACTAAGTGATTCTCGCAAACTTCGACGAGAATCGTTAGTGATTCCCGCCGATTCGGGGAGAATCAATCTGCATTCCCGTCGACCTCTTTTAGATGGCGTTGAGTGAGTGGGCCTCACTCAACGCCATGGCAGTTTAGGCGCTGAGTGAGGCGGGCTCACTCAATGTCGCAGCCCTTTACTGCGGGTAAGTTCTTTGGCGTTGAGTGAGTTTACCTCACTCAACGCCAAAGCTGTTCTATCATTGAGAATGGTGGACGCACTCAACCCGTAGTTTTCGCGGCTAAGTACTTTGGCATTTAGTGAGTCGACCTCACTCAACGCCAAAGCTGTTTTGGCGTTGAGAGAGGTGGACTCACTCAACGCCACAGTTGGGTTTTGCGGTTAAGTGCTAAGGCGTTGAGTGAGTGGACCTCACTCAATGTCGTAGCTGTTTTGGCGTTGAGTGAGGTTAGCTCACACAACGCAACAACCAGTGTTGCTGAAGGCGTTGAGGGAGTGGACCCCACTCAACGCCATAGCTGTTTTTGCATTGAGTGAGGTTAGCTCACTGAACGCCATAGCCTTCTTTGCTGAAGGCATTGAGGGAGTGGACCTCACTCAACGCCCAGCTGTTTTGGCGTTGAGTGAGGTTAGCTCACTCAACGATACAGCCAGTGTTGTAAAAGGCGTTGAGTGAGTGAACCTCACTCAATGCTATTGCTGTTTTGGCGTTGAGTGAGGATATCTCACTCAACGCCACCGTCTGTTTATGCGTTGAGTGAGTGGGGCTTACTCAACTCCAAGCCGTGTCTAGTCATCTCAACACTTTTCCCTTACCATGATTTTCTCCCCCGAGTGAATTCCTTGATTTTGAGGTTCCTTGTCAGCTATTTTTTTTTTCAAAAAGGCCGAATCGTGGGTCGTTGTTAGTAGTGGTGGTTTGAAGCTCTTATTGGGGAAGGTGTTGTGTAATTTAGCCAAGCCCACCCTTTTTCTTTTATCTTGATCCAGGTACAGGCTGGGCAAGGGGGTGGGAGGTCCCTAGTGCTTTCACATGTAGACCCCTGAGCTTTATTTCTTGGAAATGGTGGTTGGGGGGCCGAGTTTGCCTCTAACCCGGATCCGTGTTTTTTTGCTACTACCATCTCTCACAGCTTAGGGTGTTAGCCGTTTCTTCCTTTGTAAATTTGTAATGTTTGGGCTCATGGTAGCCTGGTAAACTCTGCAGGATTTATTTTTGGGCAGGGTTGTTGTTGTTTCCTCGCACTTAGTGCTTTACCATTTTTTCTTGCCTTGGACAATGGTGCTTGTTTTTGGTTTACTTACTCTTCTTGCTTACCTTATAACCTAACATTTCCGTACAGCTTACTTGTTTAGCTTTCTGAGGTATTCTTTTCTTCTTTGAATGCCTCAGGTTCTTGTTAGTAGCCGATTAGGCGGTTAGTTATGCTGTGCTGTTGTCGGTGGTCTCTCGTTCTGTGGAGATTAGTTCCTTCGTCTTGTGAGGTAGTTTTTCTATTTTTCTTACAGACATACATATTTGCCAGTGGGTTCGTGTCAGTTTGTTGGCGCCCACTGGTATTTTGACCTTGATACTAGATGTGTTACTTTTTGCTGCTACCTTTCTGGAGTTAGTCTACTTGCTCTTGGGATGATTTATGTTAGGTTGCTAGTTACTTTTAAACCTAAAAATACTATTATAAGTATATCTCATGATCAACATGTTTAATAAAACTCATCCCTATTTTCCAAATAACGTAAAAAGATAATTTTCCTATATATATAATATAAATCAAAAGTAGGGTCCTGCATAGTATAAGTTATCCTCTGGGGACACTTATGCACTCTTTTGGGATGTCAAACCTGAATAAAGTATTTTCCGCATCGTATAAGTATAACTTTTAAATTGTGGACTAGGTGATACCTTATTTTCCTTATTTTCCTAAAAATAATTTTGACATATATAAAGAGTTGCCCAAACTTAGGACTCTAGTATCCAACTGAGTCTGAGTTTGAGTTGATGGGATACTCAGATGCTGACTTTGTTGGATGTTGAGTGGATAGAAAAAGCACCTCAGTGACATGTCAGTTCCTTGGTGCTAGACTTGTGTCCTAGTTTTGCAAAAAGCAGACATTTGTGTCTACTTTAACTGCAGAAGATGAATACATAGCAGCTGACAGTTGTTGTTCATATATACTGTGGATTCAGAACCAACTCCTTAATTATTGTTTCAACTTAAATAATTCAACTCTACTTTGTGAAAATATAAGTGCAATTTCCATTGCACAAAATCCAGTGCATCATAGTAGAACTAAGCATATAAAATATGGCATCATTTCATTAGAGATTGTGTGGACAAAAATAAAATTAATCTTGTCTACATCTATACTGATTTGCAAAGAGCAGACATCTTCACAAAACCCTTGGATAAGAGGAACCATCTGTTCTTTCTGAATCAACTAGGTATTTTCAATGGAGAAGCATTAATTTAATTTCTGTATGCGGTCGAAGAATTTGTCACAGTTCGTCGAACGGAGATCGACGATCTGAGGGCAGTTCTTGAGAAAATTCGTCGAACTGAGATCAACAAACTCTCTGTGTGAAGTTTTATTCGTCGACCGGAGAACGACAATACTGCTAAATATAATTTTCGTCGGCCTGAGAATGACGAAAAGTTTTCCCTTCTTCAGACTGTTATCAACAAACACTTTTGTCAATAAAATATTTTGTCGACCTCACATCGAAGAATTTTGTTTATTTCGCAGGACGGAGTTTGACGCTTCATATTCTAAAAATCTTATAACTAGGTTTTCTTCGTGCTCCATCCCACGCTTTTTGTTCCCCTTGCACTTGATCTTTCTGTTTCCTTTTGTAGGTGATCAATGGCGATTCAGGCGAGCTCTCTTTCCGCAATGAAGTTTGACATGGGATTCGATATAGACTTCGAATCATTTCAACATTCTGATCAGATTTTCTTGGATATATTGAAGCTATTTGAGGAACAACAGTTGAAGAACTTCATGACAACCAGGAAAAAGTTAGATGCTACTGAAATCAGAGAATGGGTGTTCACCTCCTCTACTCTAGACACCGACACGATGACAGGAACAATATCTCGTAATTAGGTTTCTCTAACCCCCCATAGTTTTAACTGATTTTTTTGGTTTGATAAATGGTGAAGAAGACATTTAGATTGACAGCTCTGAATATGATTAAATTTTGAATAAAATGGGTCATATTGAAGAGAACCCTAAAAAGTTATTAAAGAAAAATTTGTCTGCTGACTACAAATTTTTAGCTGATGTAGTGGGTAAAGTATTGCTAGGAAAACATATTGCCCATGACTATATTACCAGGCAACAGTTTCTGGTAATATTTGTTGTTGTAAATAAGAAAGCAGTCAATTGGGCTAAGATCTTGTTTTATTTGATAAAGAAAAAGAACAGTAAAAAAGAGGTTTGTTTTGGAAGAATTTTTGGAATTTTTCTTCAAGAAAAGGCAGCTGAATCCCTGGTCTCACAGACCATATTCATTAATGCTTCCAAAAGTCTAACCTGTGCCTTATTTGGAAGATGGGAGAGGACTATCTCAAATCCTTCTAAGGCTTCTTCCTCTTCTAGAGCATCTGAGGATATAAGAGATGTAATAGCTGATCCCCCACCCCTAGAAGATGTCCCCTCCATCAGAATTCCATCCCCTCCATCCCTTCAACACCAACCTACACCTCCACAAGTTCAAATTCCTTCATCAACCCTCCAACAACCTGCCTACACATCTCAAGCTCATACTCCAACTTCACCATTTCAATCTTAAGTACATTAACTCACACTAATTAAATCTCCTGAACATCAACCAAAACCAGTTAAATCTCTAGAGCATACCATACCACCTAAATCCCCACTTCCCCATCATCTTGCTGGCATCCCCCTCCATAACCTCTCATTCATTCCATCATTTGACCTTCTATTATCATCTCACATCAACACACCATCACCTCAAGATGAACCAATGCCTGACATCATTTATTTCCCTTCATCATCCATCCTCCATCCTTCTGTATAACCTCAGACACCCTCTGAGTTTATGCAAATGGATTTCCCATCCATTCCCTCTCTGTTGGAACTCATCACTCCCCTCCTCAAAGCTATTATAGAAGGGGCCATTTAACCTCTTGCTGAATCTATTTCATCCATATCTGCCCTAATTTCTGTTTCCCCCACTATCCCTTCTTCTGGGGGCCTGTCTTCAGGACCCTTTGAAACTAGACAGGAGGAGATATCCAGTGAAGAAGCTCCAGTCTCCTCTCATCCAGCAGATGCAACAATAGTAATAGTTTTATAATTAGATGAGCCAGCAGAGGTAGATGTAGATGTCGATGTGAATATGATTTCAGAATTTGAGACAATAGTTGATTCTGATATGCTTTATACAAATGAGCAAGTTGATCTGCCAGATGTTTTGACGATTTGTAATTGTTGTGTCAATCCCATAGTAGATTTATTTGGTTTGCTAAATTCTTTTAAGTCAAATTATATAAATTTTCTTCCAGAAGTTTGCGCAGAGCCATCTTTGGCTATTGTTTGCTGTATTTCACTAATAGGCCCTGAGGTTGTTAAATAACTAAGGCAAGTTTTGCAGTTTCTGTAAATTCTGAAATATCAGTTGCTGAGGAGGGTTGTAGTCCTCCTCCTCGCATGTGGGCTGAGTTCCCAATGCCAAACATAGCTGAATTTTTGTTTGCTGATTTAGAAGAAGTTGATAATCAGATGGTTACTGAGAATTTTGCTCCAACAGAAGTTACAGAACCTCAAGTGCTTCCTCAAGCTGAGAAGAAATTTCAAAGGAAGCCTTGAAGAAAATTGATGATTTGTATGACAATCCTCCAGAATCTTCTGATAAAGACAATGATGAAGAGGATTATGATGATTCTGATGATCCAAAAGCAAAGAAGAAGATTTTTAAGAAAAGGAAAGTTGTTCCCAAGGCTATTCCAAAGCCCAATCCTATACATGACACTCCCTACTATATTCTGCAAAAGATTACACCTTATCCTGGGATGTCACAGTGGATGTAGTTGTAAAAGAATGAGAAAAAAGAAAGGAAGAAGAGAAGAAGGTATAGGTCTCCTCCTAAGCACTTCAGGAAAGACCCTCCTCCTCCTCCTCCATCAGCTGGGGCCTCTGGAAGTGCTTCTCTCATATCAGCACCAGTTACCAAGACATATCAGAGACACTCCAAGCCAAGTCAACAACAACAATCCTCTCAGATCAAGCCTCCTCCAGCTATAGAAAAGAAAAGTACTTCAGCATCTATTGATGAATCAAAGGACTCTAGTCCTAAAAGGCCAAAATCACCACCTATTCCATTTGTAGATCCAGAACAAGAAACAACTGCAAAAATGGCTAGGTTTCAAGAGCTGATTGGACTTTTTATGATCAACAAAGTTAAAGCAGAAGGAAAAGATCCTTCACATTTCTCTACAATGTCATCTTACAGAAAAGAAGAACTCAAGAGGTATGTTAAAGCAAATAAATTTTTCAATATAGATGATTATATGAGTCTGCATCCTGAAGAAGTAGTACCTAGAGCCACTTCTTGCAATATAATAGGAGCATCATATATGACCATGTCTAAGAGAGCAGCTGCAAATCCAAATAGAGAAATTATTTTCAAACAGCCCTCTAAGAAATCTGATAAAGCTGAGGAAGATATGTCAAAGAAGAACAAATGACTATTGTGTTTAGTTTTTATTTTCTGAACTCTATTTGTTAATCATGAAGTACCTTTGTACATATCTGCTGGATGTTTTATTTTCTACCAGATATATTTTATTTTGCTTTGTGATTGTTTTCTTTTGTTTAGTGACCTCACCAAAATAGGGGGAGATTGTTGGATCCCTAGTTTGGATTAGGTCTAGGTTTACTAATTAGGATGAGTTTGACCAACATTGTATAGCAAGGGTCAAGTCTATGAGTCCTAGAGTTTAGGCTAGTCTTTAGGTTCAATCTTCTTGGACCAACAAGCAGAGGACCTCAGTAGATTCAGACTTAGAAGAATTTAGATTTCAAAATTATAAGTTCAAAGTTCTTCAGACTCAGCTCGATGATCGTCGATCTTAGATCGACGAACTCAGAAATCTTTCTCTGAGTTGAGCTAGACGATATTCGAGCTCAGGTCCACGTTTTCCTCCTTCAAACAGATTCTCAGCTCGACGAACTTAGAGCACAGAATTAGCAAGTTATTTCTAGGATGCAGTTCGCTGAGCTCAGGTCGACGAATAGGAATTCTCAGCTCGACGAACTTGGAACTCTAGTCGATGATTTTTGTTCAAAGGTCGACGAATTCTGTGCCGAGCCAGACTTAGAAGTTTTCCTTATTTCTGTCCTTATTTGGTATATTATTTAACAGTAATTCTCTGAGTAATCAATACTTATATTCTACAGAATATAGCCATTATTTACAACATTAATTATGGTCTTCATCAGGGTTAATTACTTGCTTATTTTAAGAGGGCAGTTGGAGAAACTCATTTAATTAGAATATTCTAGCCATTTCATTCTCCAGATCAGTCAGCATTTAATGCTTGGATTTCAAATTTCAAAGGAGAATTTTGACAACAGAATATAGAAGATATTTTCTCTTCAGACGGCTAGACAGTACTGAGAATACAGAGAAGAGACACAAAACAACATACAGAACTCTCTCTCTCTCTCTCTCTCTCTGTGTGTGTGTGTGTAGAAAATAGTATGTTTTCCCTTGATCTTACTGAAAGCTGAAGAAGAACAATAATCACATATCAAGAGTCTTCTTCTACTTCTACTCCAGGAATCTTCAAGGACAACAACTTTGAATCAGTCTGTAAGTTCCTGGATCTTTCAAGACAAGGCTGAAGGCCTACACCCTGAGCAAGGCTCCAAGCTTTCTGAACATCTCAACATTTTAGAAGGAGTCTTGACAACACAATCCACTACTCTTCTTTGTTGTATAGACAAAAGAGAAGACACCATCAACTCTCTCAACCTCCTGTAAAAGGGTTTATTAACTCCCTTTAAAAGTTTATTGTTTGTTTTTGGGCACCCGATAAAAGCCTAAAGGGTTGTGAGATCTCCCATGAAATAGATCTTGGGGTGGCAGTCACCTGATCAAAAACCTGATAGTGGATTCCTACCAGGGTGGTAGAAAAGTGGATATACCCTGTTTGGGGAACCACTATAAAATTCGTGTGTTGTCTCTTTGATCATTTTCCTTTTTGTTTTGCTGTGTTGTGATTGATTAGCTTAGACTGTTTCCATTTCCTGTTACTACTATTGGTATCACCTATTTACTCAGATAAATTTTAAAATAGACAAACATTTTAATTACTCTATTCACCCCCCCCCCCTCTAGAGTAAATAAGATCTAACCCCTATCTTTCATTTTCCTTTTCCAAGGCAGTTATGCGCGAGCGCATCCGATCCGTCGTCTCGACATCCTGTAAGAAGCCCGTCAATTAACAAAAAGCATATGCGAAAAAGAGACTGGACAAAGATAAAATTAAAAGGATTACCACGCCGCCTATGCTCTTTGCAAGAAGTTTTAGTTGCGCGGGAACGACGCCAAAATACTTCAATACCTGTATAACCTATGGCTAGAGGGGAAGTCTAAGCCCTGACTTGATGTGCGAGATGGGGAAGGAGAGTTTGTTGGGGTAAAAGGTGTTGATCGACTCGCAAACCGTGGGAGGCCGTAACTCGAACCCCTCCACCATGAAATTGCGGATAAAGCAGCTATAGTCCTTCTTAGAGATCCTGCCAGGAGGGAAGTCATTGTCGACAAATCTCCTGTCGTACTGGCTGTGTCCTACACCCTCCTCAGTCTTTTTCTTTCTCATAATGGATGAGACGACAGGAGAGGGAGAGGGTGGAGAAGGTGTGGCGAGAGTAAATAGTGAGAGAAAGGAAGCAAGAAGTCTAGATCTAAGGTACAATAAGAGAGGTCATCACAGGCGTAAGTCATTTTGATTTGGGGGCGGGGGAGGGGGGGTATTTATAGAAGATAGTGAAAGCTGAAAGATGGGCGGGAAAAAATATAAAGGAAGAAGTTAAAGAGACGGGCTGACGGTTCGTTCTCTCTCTTGACCTCGAAGCACGGTGCACGGCAAGAACTTTTCCAACTATCCAGAAAAAGAAAAAAAAAGAGAGAGACAAAAATTAACGTAGTTATAATATGCAAACCCCACATGAAGGAAGTGAGCAGGATAACATTATAAATAATCATTATGCAGGAGACGAGCATCATGTCAACAGTTTAAATATCGAATTAAAAAAGACAGCAGACTACTAAAAACAGCAGAATTATAAGACATAACTAAACAAGTGAGATAAGGTGTAAGTTTTTCAGTTCTTGTGCAATTTCCAACGACCTCCATCCCGAGACCTCACACATGGGGGCCGACCAGGAACATGAAAGGCGCGAGTAGCTTCAAGACTGCGGCGCGCGAGATGGAAGTGCTGGTCTCATCTATCTCGATTCCAGCATCAATCACGGAGGAGAGACGAGAGCTTTTAATTTCTAGCCAGTCAATGCTCCTGTCGGCAGCTTGCTTGCCCAGTTCCATCTCGCGGATAATATGTACGTGCTTCCGAAACATCTCGGTCGTCCTACGCTTCATCCCCAACGGATCCATGGGATTTCCAAGATAGTCTTCTATCTCGTCTGGGTGAGGAGGAGGTGAGAATGCGGGATGCCCAGAGAAGTCCTCTGCTGTCGAGTCGATCTGGGTACCTGCGCAGGAAGAAGCCAATGATAAGGATGAAGGGTGTTCTCGCAAGAAGGCTTGGAGGCCGCGAGTACATGGATGGAAGGTTTAGTATAGTTTCCTCGAACACACCAGGTAGGGTAATGAAAGTTTATATGAAGCAAAAGGGCCAGTTTATTTCATTTACCTGGGTTGCGAGAGGTCCCAGCGAGTCGCAAGGGATCTTCATTCTTCACAGCAGGAGGGGTGGATTCCTGAGGCGTATCAGAGTCATTATGATGGATGTCGGCAATATCACGTGGATTCGCAGGCTGGGGAGAATAGGCAGGATCTCCTTGAACAAGTATGAAATGAATATGCGAGAAGATAAAAAAAGGAGGAGAGATAAGGGAGGGGTAGGAGTAAAGAAATCACCTGTCTCTCCTTGAAGGATGCAAGATAAGGTTCCTGGACTTCTAAGGATGTCGGAGTGAAGGGGGGCCGGTGGTTTTTGCCTTATTCAGGCGAGATGACGAAGGTAATGGAGTAGCAGTGCGAGCTAAAAATGGTGCCAAGAAGCTAGATTAGCATTGTTTTGTTTACGGACCATCGCGAGACGTTCGCGAAAGCTCTGAATATAAGACATGATGATGGTGGAAGAGATGAAAGAAGAGATGAGAGAAGAGACCATCTCCACGCTAGGATAGGTGTCATATATTTATAGGCCCCAGAGGGGTTCCCCGCAAAAGATTCTCTCATAAATGAATTTCGGCATCGCAAGTCTCAGTTGGACTTTCTTTCCAAGCTTGAGGCAACCTCGGAAAGAGAGGGGATTGTGTACAGCCTTGGGCTCATAGGAGACAATTCAGAGAAGAGCGCTGAGTTAGGGGCGAGAAAATTGCAGAGGCAAGCAGGACAACAGGGTTGACTCACTAGTACTCCAAAAAGGCAAAACATAATAGGCGAGAGGGGAACAATGGAGAAGGCGAGAAAGCTCTCTTCGAGTACGCTGACGTCTCGTGGAGAGATGGCTCTCGCGACTTATGCTTACCTATTGTTGCGAGACGGAGTACTCGTGAGGCGGGGCACACGTCACGTGAATTGATAGGCTCCTCTCGCCTGCCAGGCATCTTCTCACACGCCATATGAGAAAAATGTGTTTTTACTTTCCTACCCCCAAGGGGGGATTTTTAAACTTTTACCCCAAGTAATTTTACCTTTTTTCCCTTTGAGGTCTGTATGTTCCCTTCAGGACAGCAGAGTTTGGCTATTGGCAAAACCAGTTCAGGGTATTTTGGTAATTTCAGGTCGGTTCAGTTTGGTTATTGGCACGCCAAACTCAGCAACCTATAAATAGACCGATAAGGTTCCTTGAGAAGGAAGGGAAGCAAGAGAGAGAGATAGAAGAAGAGAGCGCTGGTTAACTTCTTCTTCCTCTCCAATGCACCTAGCTCAACACTAGCTAGGGAGGGGAAGGATTTCTAATTCTTCCGGGTAAGAGGTGGGACCTCCAAGCTGAAGCCCACGGCCTATTTTTAGTTCCCGAGATTCACGTCAAGGAATGGATTCGAGAAGAGTAGGAATGAGCTACAACTTTAGATCCGAACTCTAGTTGAAGTTAGGCATCTGGCTTCAACACATCCAGCTATGTTAGCTGGATCCCTTAGGTTATTATAGAACTCACGAATAAGCACCAAGTAAAAAAGGATCACCAGTTGAAATCATAAAGAGAATTACCGAATGATCCATAAACTATAAATATGAGCGTAACGGTCATCGATGTCGAAGACCATTAGCACACTTATGATGGACTCGTCTATCACTGGGAATGTGGATGCAGGTACTCGAGATTGCTTGGAGAAACTTCGTCGTGATGGATGAGAGCTGCAAGAAGCCATAATATGCAAAACACCAAAAAAATCCACTCTTCAAAGGTCTGAGAAAATTTTTTCTTGTGTCAACCGCGGCGCGGTAATCTGCTACTGCCGCGCAGTAGCGTGATGGACAGGACTCCATCCCCTTCCGCCAGATCTCCCCAAAAAATCTGTTTTTTCGAAAATTTCTCTTAAAACCTTAAGGGAAAAGAGATCCAAGCTCATAGAAGTTAGATATGTGAAATTAAGTAAGATCCGTGGAGAAAAACTCAAATCCATCTCAAAAACTTCTTGAAACCACCATAGATCATGCCCAAAATGACTAGAACTCCACAAATTACACTTTTAATCTCATCATACATAAAAATGAAGAGAAAAAGTGGAGGGGTTTACCTAGATCTGGGAAGCACTGGTGGAAGAACTGTACTCGGAGGTGAGAGAGTGGAAAAGCAAGAATGAAGAATTCGGCCTGAAACACCGCTTATATAATTTTTTTGAGCTACCACGCTGCGGTACCTTTACCGCTTGCAGTAGCACAGTTTCGTACTGATTTCTAATGATCAACACTGGTATCTTCATTTCCTCTTAGTTGATATGAACGATAACACAAGATTCATTGTGATGTGTCTTACAATTGCTGGGGCGTAGGTTTGTGTGCATTTGGAACGTTAACTTGTATTCCACATCTTGTCCTTAACCAAGGAAGTGTTCTAGTAGGTCCTTGTGTGGCGTTGGGGGGAAAGTGTGTTAGGTTGAGCGGGTCCTTGTATGTTCATATGGGATTAACATCCCACCCTACGGAACTTGTGCATCTCCTCATGCCCATCCATCACTTAGTATGGGGCTAGGGTGATGATACATTACTTCGATCAATTGTGTCTTGAGCATTCTCATGAGTGTTCCTATACATAGCACGAACATCATTTCATGTTTTATGGTCGTTTATATCATGCATAATACTCTATCTTACTGTCCTAATTATTTTTGCATTATTTTTTTCATTTATTTTGTTTAGTTTTTTAATAACAGAAAATTAAAAAAAAATTATAAAACCCAAAATACAAAAAAAACTATGGATCTTTCATTCTTAGGACACACATGGATAGAACCTAGAGCATAATGATTACGTAAAATGTTGGATTTATGAATGTTAATCTCTGTGAACAATGTCTACTTTTTTCATGATGCGTAAAATCTATAAGTGTTTAGCTACTGAGTGCGACTAAACATGATAGTGTCTGTTGAATATATCTCTAGGTATATATGAGGATTTAGGTAGTGTAATGACAAACACTGTTCACACATCACTAGACGAAGCACACATGTAGAAACTCTATGCTAACATGTTATAACTCGTGATATTGTGTCTAATACATTAGAAATAACTTGAATAATCAATGTCACGATATATATGTGCTTATATACATATTAGAACTTGGGCCAGATATCTCGTTATCATGTCTTTTGTATATGAGTTAAAGTGCATCTATCTATATGGGTAGATTTTGATTGACTCGGGGTCCTTGCAATGAATGCTATAATGAGGATAGTATGAAAAATAAATAAAATAAAAAACTATGCATGTTATCAAATTATGTGTCAAGGATACCCCCCCCCCCCAAGCAGTACTCACTCCTGATAAGTCTTCATGAGCATTGTGAGGATGAGCACCTTGGTTAAAAGAATTGTTTCAATCTTGGGCAATGACTAAACTTTAAGTATAGTGCCCCTTATTCTAGTCTTGGTATGAAGTAGATAGAACTGTAACGTGATTTTTCACTTTATTTCTCTCGTGATAGCATATTGAATTCCCGAGGTAAAACATGTATTAAATGTTAGTTCTACTTGATTTTTTTTTTCTTTTGATGCTAGACGTACACCTGTCATTGCTCTATCTAACGCTTCCATACATAAGAATTGGATTGAAATTGCATTATATGTCTACAACATATAGGTACTAGTACACGATTTCAATTCCTGACTTTTACAATGTCACAATGTGTTAACTTTTAAAATCCCATAACATTGTACTTCAAATCATTGTGTACTTTGTTTCACCTTTGTTGTCCACTTCTTTTTACTCGGAAAACTCATATAATTTGCTTCTATGTTCTCCGCTCGTATATTTGACCAGTACGCATTATTTTCTCTGATTTATGTTTGGTCACCCCTATTGTGTTTGCGTCTAAATTCACTTTATAACATGTATTGTTTGATCTCTATCATGCTTATTTTAGACTGTAATTTTTAACGTACACGCGTATAGTCTCTTTTAGATCTAGCCCACCCCTTTGAAAATACCAAAAGAGGGAGAATATAATGTTCATTAGTCATGAGCTAGGGAAGATTACATGTAGGCAGATTCATGAGCAAGGAAATATCACATGTTATAACGTCCCGATTTGTGCTAGACCCCTCGTACACGTTTTTGAGTCAAGAGAGTTGACTTGGGCGTGGTTCGCACTGTTGGTCAGTCTTAGGCTAAGCTAGGAAAGACACGACTCAACGGTAGATGTCAGGTTGCTACCGTGCGGCGGTAGCAGGATACCGCGCGATGGTAGCAGTCATCGTATTTTAACGACGCCTCTCGTTTATTGTTGAGTACTATCGTACGGTGGTAGTGAGATACCGCAGGCGGTAGCGTTCGTCGAGTGAATCAACTTTATTTGATGAGCGTCGAGTGTACTCACCAATCGTCAAGTTACTACCGCACGATAGTAATGGGAAACCGCGCAGTGGTAGTCGAGCTGAGTAGTGGAAAATTCCTCCGTAAGCAACCGCTCGGCGGTAGAAATACTGCTGGAGGTAACATTTTGACATAGTTATCCGTGATATATCGTGCGGCGGTAGAAGAGTGCCGCATGGCAGAAGTAGGGCAGGTGGTGGTGACTGAGTGGTGGCTTTGGAGGTACCACGCAGCGGTAGCATATTACCGCGCGGCGGTTGCTCTTGAATCTAGAAAGCCAAAATCTAACTAGCCACTCCTTTATAAATGTTGTCCAATACTTGGTCGCCAGTAATCTTCTTCACGAGCTGAACCCTTCACTGAGAAGAACAAGATCCCAAGGTCGACGCCGCCATGCCGCCAAGAAGGAGGACACGATCCATGGACGGAAACCAAGTGAACTTGCTACCCTCTCCCTTGGTGCTAGATATTTAGATCTAAAGTGTAGGAGAGAAATCGAATCAAGAGAGATTTATTTGGGAGTTTAATAGAGATTTCCTAGGAAGGGGCCACACTATAACTTTGTTCTAGGGTGTCGATCTCCGCTTGATGAACTTCAATCATCTCCTCCCTTCATTACGAAGATGGCGGACTTGATCTCATGAAAAACCATGGTCTAACGAGGGTGAAAGGGGTAGAGAAATATTTGTTGTTCCTTGTGTGATGGATGGAGGAAGAAGACAAACTGATGCCACTCGTTCATCTGTACGATGCGTGCAGAGGTGCTGTACATAAATCTGTTTTCTATACGCAGTAGACTTCGAGACCGATTTTAGGTATGGTTTGCTCTGACTCAGGTTTAGGTCTTAACTTGACAGTTATAGACCTTAGAAATACCTTTCCAATGGAAGGTTACACATTTTTGGGGGAGCTCTGTAGCTCCGGGAATATTTAGTAAAAGTTGTTGCGCTGTAATAACATGTGTGAAGGCTGCGTTCTGTCTAAGTGTATATTGGCGGGCTTGAATTTGATTTCAAATCTGATGGATTTAGGTTTGTACCCCAGACATAACGTGAAAGTTGTAGTCCTTAAAGATACCTTCCTGATTTGGGGTTGCCCGTAATCAGTGGTGTTGCCCGTAATAATTGGTGTTGATGCAAAAAAATGTCTGCGCTTGAGAGTGAACACGTTCGATTCGTGATGCGCGGATAAGGGAGGTGATGAGGGCTATCGAGTAGCAAGTTACTGACGGTTTGGATTAGCAATTAAGACCGATAAAGGGGAGAAGATAAAGAGGCCGCTAGCAGCAGCAACACCAGAATTCACCCACAGTGACAAAATGCCACTCTTGCGACGGGCTTTCCTTTGATTACAAATCTGTATTACAGATTAAGTCACTCCTTTACATGGAAATGCAAATAAAGGGCACAAGAGAAGCTTGCGGTTAGAATATGGAGGTCGGCGAGGCCGCGTGTGCAATCTTTCCTCGCAACTCGCTACCTCGGGCTGCCTTACTACGCAGGTTGCCGCATTAGGTTTCATGATCACACGGACTGCTGTCCACCGAAAAGAAGTTCTGTCCTTTGCATAACCGCGCGATTTGACTAGGAAGGTCGCTAAGGCTGCATGGACAAACTTAGTGACCAGTCTGCGAGTGTTGTTGGCAGTTAGAAAAGTGTATTCGCAGGGTTGGCTACAAAGGTTGCTCCCCGATCTTTTTTCCTCCCTCTCCTTAAATGAGAGGTATGGGGGCCTATTTATAGGCACGAGGAGGAAACTCCCAGAAATGTACTTGATTACGTCACCCCCGATGGTTTGGATGAGCTGTGATAGAGTCCTCCACCTACTGGCAGACTAAGGAGGAGCTCGCATACTGCTGTGAAGTTGCCTATTCTACTTTTAGATTGAGAAGGAGTCTGCCTCTGCTGGCGGACTGAGTGAGTCCGGCTCTGCTATACAAGGCAAATTTGTGTCATGCTATGTGGATTGGGATTGAGTCCACCACCTGCTAGCGGACTTAGATTGAGTCCACCTATGTTGCGGGCAGACTGAGGTTGAGTCCGCCCCATACTTTGGCGTAAAATCCATTTTCTGACAAGCGGACTGATGATAATTTCATAGCGGACAGGAATGCGAGGTTGCCTACTGCAGGCAAACTAGAGAAGACCCTTGGTGGTAAGGCGGGTTCCTACTTGCATCGACATGGCGAAGAGTCTGCCAACTAGTGGCAAGCTAAAGAAGAGTCTGACCACTGGTGGCAAGCTGGAGAAGAGTCTACCCACTAGTGGCAAGCTAGAGAAGAGTCAGCCCACTAGTGGTGAGCTGGAGAAGAAAACCATCCACCTGGCTAGCCGCACGAACTACTGGGGTGGACATGGAAGCAGTTCGCGCCTCTGCAGAACTGGCGACTACCGGGAGATTACCTGCCTATCAACGTGCAAACAAAATGGCCTAACCGCATGGAAAGAAATTTCTATCTGCGCGGTTAGCTGAAAAGCAGGTGGTGAACTCTTAGGATGAGCTGCAGCAGTTCGCGGCTTGCGAGCTAGCCACCTTGGAGAGGATCGTGGATTTCTGGGTTAATAATTGGTGGATTGTAGCTTCATGAAATTCAATTTTAGTTAACCGCGGAGCGTAGCCGAGATGTCCCAACAATTGATGATTATAATATTTTATGATTTGATTACTCGAGAGATTGGATGGTAAATGGTTGATGATAATATGATCACTCTTTGCATGATTAATAAGTTTATGAGAAGTACTTATGTGTTGGTTTGCAGTTTATGAAACGAGTTCCGATTGAGATGATTGAAATAGTATAATGTGCACATGTTTAATTGAAAGAAAAAAGGGATTGGATGAGATATATCCCATGTCCATAAGGTTAGTTGAACCTTGATCTCAAATGTTGAAAGGAAGAATGTAGTCAACTGCTTATAGTTGTGTAAACTCCCTATGGGTAGCAGCAAGGGACTATTGCGATAATTAAGGTGAAATGTCGCCTATGTTGAATGTGGATCTATGCGTCCCATGGAGCACGCCGTTGGTTATAATATGAAGGGACTCGGTTGGAGCCCTTGAATGTATGATGGCATGGTAAATATGAATGTCATGGGTTGGGTGTATGTGTTGACACACGCTATGTGATCCTGTGAGGAGGACATGGTAGAAGGTCTATGGGCTCGCTAGTCATCACACTGATTGGAGCTGGCAGTTAGACCTTAGACGGTTGGGCTTGGTACTTCAGTTCTCATTCCCGAAGGCTCCTTCCATTCTAGTGGACAGTTGGTCTTGGTTCTTCAGTGATACGCTCCTGAAGACTCCTTCCGTGCCAGTTATAGGATAGTTGGGATGGGCTCTTGGTGCACGTCTACCTAAGACCCCTTCTGAGCCGTAGTACGCAGGGACTCTGCTGTTGTGTTATTAGCATTGTGGAGTATGGAGTCCTAGGCCTGGTAGTGTGGATACCCGCCTAGTAGTGGAGATGCCCGCTCTATTGTCACTGTTTGGCCACAACGCTTGACTCCTGAGAGGTTAGCTACCTGCTCAAAAAGTGGGAACTAAAGGTCTATGTCGACATAGCAGCGTGTGTGCATGGGTGAGTCTTCATATTTCATTCATTTTATATCATTGCATTGCACCGTATAAGATTCTTATCATATAAATTTATAAGGGCACCTTTATATGTTGACTTACTTTGATATACCCGACCCTTAACTTATAAATTTATATGAGCATTTTTATAAGTTAAATTATTTTTTGCAATTGTGATAATATGTTGAAGCTGATAGAATAGATTACTTCTTTTCCTATTTATGTTTACTATTGACACCTGCTTATTATGAATTGCTGATACACATACATGAACTGCTAAGTAATAATGTTCTTGCCACTTGTTGATTGTATCCTACTGTTATATTGAGCTCCTCTATCCTTTCCTCTTCCCGATGCCTAAGAGTCGCTGGGGTGAGCGGATGTGATAGCCACTTAGAATTTATGACTAACTGTTGCTACGTCTAACATTTTAGGAGGATACCCCACAGATAGAGCAATAACAATGCCTGGTGAAGGAGGACAGCCAGGCCAGGGAGACTGGGCCTGATACGACAATACCCTAACTTCTTTTTGTGACCGATGTGAGTTTGAGCGTTATAATGTAGCCTTCGAGCAGTGTTTCGTGTACTATAATATTAAAGAAGCTGATGTAGCTTCTTATTATTGATGTACTCTTTTTGGACATTTACTTACAGTGATATTATGACTTCTGCGTTCTTCTTTTGGTTAGGTTGGAATTGTGATATCGGATTAGCCCCCAGGATAGAGGACTTGTAGTATAGATTAGCCTGTATGCTGATGCTACCGCAAGATGGATGTTCTTGGCATAAGACTCTCCTTGGTCGTATCATGTGTTCTAGGGGAGATCTTACACATATAGGGGAGCTTATTGAACTGTGTGCACGTGGATAGGGGGTGCGCGTAGAGCATGTATATAGGGGTAGCACGTGTATAGAGGGAGTTATAAATAACAATAAACCTGACTATTTAAAGCTTATTTATTATTTGCACTGTATCATGCATCTCAACTATTATATCTCATGAACATGATTTGATATTTTCAAAAGGGGGAGTTTGTTAGAGCTGAGGGTTCACGTATCCTTAGTTTGACAATGTAAATTCCCATGTTGTATTTGATTACACCTTGTGTTTGGTATAGTGTGCATGTTTATAGGTTCAAGCGATGCGAAGAACTCCAATCTGTGACCTACCACTTTGTGCTAACGCTAACGCCAAACGCTTGCCTGGTTTCAACACAAATAAGTGCTCTAGGTCATACCGTATGGCGCTAGCGCTACAGCCTGCGCTAGCTTCTGGATTTAACCTGAATAGGCGCTCTGGAACCTACTGTACAACACTATCTCTCTCAACAATCTTGTTGAGATGCTTGATCTAACGCCAGGAGATAGCTGGGTACCGTGCCACGCTAGTACAAAAAATAGGAAAATAATCTTTTTGGAATATTTTTTTCCAAATATGCGGGACAACTGTCACGCCGACTCGCAATGATCTACCGCCGGACGCTATCCTTACCACTGGCAGTATCCTATTTTTCAAGACGTATAAAATGCGTTCGTTTTTCTCATTCCTTAAACATATGAATTGAGACATACATGAATTCTTTCAACAGTTCGGGAGCCGCCTTTGAGCACCGTTCCACCGTCTACTTCAAAGAAAGAGAAAGTTGCCTTCCTCTCGTTTGCGCACTAAAATCTCCGGCGAGCAACGGACTACAATGACTACGAGGAGGCAATCAGTTGCAACCAAACGAAGATCGTTAGCGTCGGCAACCCATCGCTCAACGGAGAAATCATTCTTGAGTAAGAATCAATCTTAATACTTCTTTTATCTTTTTGTACTTTTCTCTTTTTTGTGTGATTATGGTGAGGAAAATTGACAGGTGAAGATCATCGGAATTTGGGGAGGATTCCGTGAGAAATCATCCTCGGGAAGGGACGTCTAGATTGGGGGATCTAGCAGGGCTCTAATACACTTCCCTGCGTGAAGGTGAAGAGCCGGCTCGAAGACCTTTCTTGCAGAGAAAGGGAGAGAGCCAACTAGTCTGGGTATTGGGTCAGTATAGAAAACAAAAAAGAGATTCGACTATCACCGCCTCCGATCTCCGATGTCATGGAGATCAAGCACTTGTAATTATAAAATATTTTTTATTCTAGTTGAATAAAATTATTTATTGTTATTCATTCTTCTTGTAACGTTGTGGGTGTTGGTCGGTGGATCTCTGAAGGATGCGTATTTATCCAAGAAGAAATTTGTCCAAAAAAATGAGGTCTATGACCTACTACAGCGGGCTAGCGACCTAGAACCCCACGGTAGCTTCTAGAACTTGATTTCCTGGATCCAAATAATTTGAATTTTTAATTAACATATAACACCTTATTCACCCCCCCCCCCCCTCTAAGGTTGGACCCTAGATCCAACAAAGGAGATCGTCGTCGTGGTTTTGCCGCACAGAATACTTTCACGGCTAAGGCTCGGGGAAAAAGAAAATGATGAACTGAAAAGTATGCCATAACCCTTAAATTATATCTAAATATAATATTCAGTGAACCGGGATCGGTCTAAATAGTAATTACACATTAAAAGGCTGAACCAGGTTCAAGATTCAAAATCTGGCAATAATGCATGTAACACCCCAGAATCTCAAAATATGTTGGTACACAATTTTGAGTAGCAGGCTGTTAGACACGGCCTGGGACACGGGCGTGTCCCAGGGCGTGTCGGGGGTACACGGCCTGGGACACGGGCGTGTCCCAGGGCGTGTTCGAATTCAATCTCGAAGTTGGCCTATTCGGGTCAGAGCCGTACACGGCCGTGAACACGGCCATGAACACGGGCGTGTCAGGCTGGACACGGGCGTGTCAGCTGCCGTATTTTGACCCGTGTACTGGTTTTGGAAGTCGGTGAGTGCCGTGTATCAGGAGACACGGGCGTGTCTCAAGAATGACACGGGCGTGTCAGGTTCGACACGGGCGTGTCGATGCCCGTGTTGTTCAGTCGGTTCCAAACCGCGTGTGCCGCTTAAGGGTACACGGCCTGTGACACGGGCGTGTCACAGGCCATGTCAGGCAAAAATTGGGTTTCTTGGGCAGATCTCGGCCGTTCGTTTCCTTCTAATTGGATCTTGTGGTCCAAAGCTTTTCCAGCCTCTTTAAGGCCGTGGATTGAGATGAATTCTCATTCCACTTAGCCTTTCTCTCTCTAAAGAGAAGAAAGAGAGGAGAGCTTGGAGGAGGAGGAGGAGGAGCTTTCCGGCCGCCGGTGGTGCTTCGTCGAGCCGAATAGAGAGCCGAGTGCAGCGTTGCGGAGGCAAGGCCGCTGCGGTGATTTCCATCCGGCTAGTTTTCTATGGCGCCGAAGCGATCGTCAAGGGTAACGATTTTTCTTCCTTGGGCAGGTGAAGCCCTTTGTTTTGCATGTGCATGGGATCCTCCATCAAGAGATGGAAACGCGGAAGTGATTCCAGCAGTTGAGTCTGCATCTAGAGCCGGAAGTATGTAGTACGGCATAGGCATGCTGTGTGAAGCCCATCCAGACGTATGTCGGGATTGGTGATGTTTATATTGCGAACCGGAGAAGACTCCGTGTATTCATCGTTTAGCCTGCGGAGATGGTGAGGACGATGTGTTTGGTGTATAGGATGCTTTGTATAGCTCCTTTGGTTGCATGCTTGTAAGAGCTGGTTAATGGAGTGCGGACACCAATGAGTGGGTGGGTGCGTGAGGTCTTCAACAAGGGTTTGGAGGCTTATGCCCATTCCACCAAGTGGCGATGAACACCTCTGAGTGGGTGGGTGCGAGAGGTCTTCAACAGGGGTTTGGAGGCTTATGCCCATTCCACCAAGTGGCAATGTTAAGATCGGGTGAGCGGTCAATTGGTAGCAAAGCAGCAGGGCGAATTCCCTAGGCTTGTTACACTACGGGAGTAGGTCGACTGATAGTGCTCACGGGTTTTGGTGTGGTGCGTACCTCTGAGTGAGACGGGTGCGTGAGGTCTTCAACAAGGGTTTGGAGGCTTATGCCCGCCTACCAAGTACAAACCATAAAAGGTGCCCTGAGTGCACGGAGCGCCTGGCATTGAGGCCGGCGTTTGTGATGTTGGGTGTATGTTATTTATATGTTGAAATTTCTATACATGCATGGAAGGAACCACTGCCCCGGGTAAGGGGTGGGGTCGTTATAATTGGTCAGCTGAATGCTGACCGTTGCTTTGTTTATCACCCATGGGGTGGACGTCCATATGCAGGTGTTGCGGGCTGATGGATTGAGCGGGCAAAAGCCCATGCTGCTGGTAGGCCCTTGAAGGCCGTGCGAAGTGTTGGATTTCATGTGTGGTCGGCCTACGTGCCGATGTATGAAATTATATGTGTTGTAAAGAGTAACTTGTAAGGCCTTAAGGACGTGTGCGGTGTGGTTTTGTAAACATTCCTGGTTATATATATAAATGTGATATTTATATATTAGTGGACATTCATTGTTATGAGTTCTTGCACTTAATAAGCTTCCGCTAGAATGATCTGAGTTAGGACTCGTTTGGTTTGGTATTATCCTGTGACCTCACCGTCTGTTTGTGACATATAGTGTGGGGCCCCGGCCGGACCTTCTACTATACGTCATTTAACGGATGGGGTCGTTACATTTTGGTATCAGATTTTGCCGGTCTTCCTCTTCCGAATTCGTGGTCGAATTCTTTTGTGGGGTGGCGAGCACGTGTTTGTGCGACCTGCTGTAATGCTAATGAACTCAAGAATGTCCACTAGGAATGTGTGTGTGTGCGTCTCTTCGGTGAGTTTGCCGTGTTGCCATGGAAAGTAATGCTATCTTGTTCACCTATAGGTGACGAGGAGTGGAGATGGGCAGTCGGAGCCCCAGCGTTCGGATGAGAGTGCGACACCACCTGAGGTGCCTACACCTCCCCCTTCTGCGGAAACGGTGCGCTTAGTTGCGGAGGTGATCTTTGCTATGCTTCAGGCACAACCTTTTGGGCAAGCAAGGCCCGCTGTGGCGCCAGTGCACGTTGGTGCGAGGCAAGAGCATGTTGAGGTTGGTGCGAGGCAAGAGCATGTTGAGGTTCCGGTTGCTGTGCAAGCAGCGGACGAGCAACTTAAGCACTTTATGGAGTTTAATCCGCCTACGTTTGTCGGGGCAACGTCTCCAACAGAGGCCGAGGATTGGCTCTCTAGAGTGAAAAGAATCCTGGCTGCGCTCAGGATTAGTGAGGAGCAGAAAGTCCCGTTAGCCACTTTCCTCCTGGAAGGAGAGGCGAGGCTTTGGTGGGATGAGATCGAGTTGCACCAGTTGGGAGGTAGAGATCTGGGCGACATATCGATGGACGAATTCTCTAGATTATTTTGGGCGAAATATTTGCCAATGGCGCAGAGAATTGCAATGGAAAATGAATTTCAACGTCTGGTACAGGGTGATAAGACCGTGGACGATTACCTGCATGAGTTTACCAAGCTCGGTCGTTATGCGGGGTCGACGTTTGCGGACCAGGCGCGGAAGATAAATAGGTTCTATGAAGGGCTGCGTGATGAGCTGAGGTTGGCTCTCCCGAGTTCAGTGAACCAAGGATTCCAAGCATTAGTGCATACCGCAAGTGCACTAGAGAAGGATTTGAAGCGGGTACGGGAGAAGAAGAACGTAGCGGTGGAAAAGTCTGACTTCAAAGTTCCGCCATCAGAGCAATCAGATTTCAGGAAACGTGATAAGAAGCGGTTCAGGCCTGCTGAACAAACTTCTTCAGATGTTGCGTCAGGAGCAACGTTTGGGCAAGAACGGGTTGAGCCGCGTACATGTTTCATTTGTGGGAGGCCAGGACATATCGCGCGATTTTGCTGGAATGGTGCATCAAGGGGTGAAAGAAAGACAGGTGCGTCTTATGACGAGAAAGGGAAAGCTGTGGCAGAGTCGTCTGCATCACGGGCGCAACCGCGAATATACACTCTTGAGATGCAGGAGCCGCAAAGCTCAAATCAAGCAGAACAGCAAATCCGTGCTTTGGACTTAATGGAGGCCGCTAAACGGATTCTGCGAGATGCGGAGAAGCCGAAATAAAGTGGAGTGTGCACTTTATTTTGTTGTCTGTTGTATGTATGTATGTATTTCTGTTTGGGACAAACAGTTGTGGTGGTACGATTCCATGGGGCGAGCCAAGCTGTGGCCTCTGAGCTCTAAACCTGGATCGTTTTGGGTTGTATCGCAACAGCGTGGTTGTGTTGATACTTGTGCGTTGCGTTAAATTTCGGGACGAAATTTCTATAAGGAGGGGAGGGTTGTAACACCCCAGAATCTCAAAATAAGTTGGTACACAATTTTGAGTAGAAGGCTGTTAGACACGGCCTGGGACACGGGCGTGTCCCAGGGCATGTCGGGGGTACACGGCCTGGGACACGGGCGTGTCCCAGGGCGTGTTCGAATTCAATCTCGAAGTTGGCCTATTCGGGTCAGAGCCGTACACGGCCGTGAACACGGCCATGAACACGGGCATGTCAGGCTGGACACGGGCGTGTCAGCTGCCGTGTTTTGACCCGTGTACTAGTTTTGGAAGTCGGTGAGTGCCGTGTAGCAGGAGACACGGGCGTGTCTCAAGAATGACACGGGCGTGTCAGGTTCGACACGGGCGTGTTGATGCCCGTGTTGTTCAGTCGGTTCCAAACCGCGTGTGCCGCTTAAGGGTACACGGCCTGTGACACGGGCGTGTCACTGGCCGTGTCAGGCAAAAATTGGGTTTCTTGGGCAGATCTCGGCCGTTCGTTTCCTTCTAATTGGATCTTGTGGTCCAAAGCTTTTCCAGCCTCTTTAAGGCCGTGGATTGAGATGAATTCTCATTCCACTTAGCCTTTCTCTCTCTAAAGAGAAGAAAGAGAGGAGAGCTTGGAGGAGGAGGAGGAGGAGCTTTCCGGCCGCCGGTGGAGCTTCGTCGAGCCGAATAGAGAGCCGAGTGCAGCGTTGCGGAGGCAAGGCCGCTGCGGTGATTTCCATCCGGCTAGTTTTCTATGGCGCCGAAGCGATCGTCAAGGGTAACGATCTTTCTTCCTTGGGCAGGTGAAGCCCTTTGTTTTGCATGTGCATGGGATCCTCCATCAAGAGATGGAAACGCGGAAGTGATTCCAACAGTTGAGTCTGCATCTAGAGCCGGAAGTATGTAGTACGGCATAGGCATGCTGTGTGAAGCCCATCCAGACGTATGTCGGGATTGGTGATGTTTATATTGTGAACCGGAGAAGACTCCGTGTATTCATCGTTTAGCCTGCGGAGATGGTGAGGACGATGTGTTTGGTGTATAGGATGCTTTGTATAGCTCCTTTGGTTGCATGCTTGTAAGAGCTGGTTGATGGAGTGCGGACACCTCTGAGTGGGTGGGTGCGTGAGGTCTTCAACAAGGGTTTGGAGGCTTATGCCCATTCCACCAAGTGGCGATGAACACCTTTGAGTGGGTGGGTGCGAGAGGTCTTCAACAGGGGTTTGGAGGCTTATGCCCATTCCACGAAGTGGCAATGTTAAGATCGGGTGAGCGGTCGATTGGTAGCAAAGCAGCAGGGCGAATTCCCTAGGCTTGTTACACTACGGGAGTAGGTCGACTGATAGTGCTCACGGGTTTTGGTGTGGTGCGTACCTCTGAGTGAGACGGGTGCGTGAGGTCTTCAACAAGGGTTTGGAGGCTTATGCCCGCCTACCAAGTACAAACCATATAAGGTGCCCTGAGTGCACGGAGCGCCTGGCATTGAGGCCGGCGTTTGTGATGTTGGGTGTATGTTATTTATATGTTGAAATTGCTATACATGCAGGGAAGGAACCACTGCCCCGGGTAAGGGGTGGGGTCGTTATAATTGGTCAGCTGAATGCTGACCGTTGCTTTGTTTATCACCCATGGGGTGGACGTCCATATGCAGGTGTTGCGGGCTGATGGATTGAGCGGGCAAAAGCCCATGCTGCTGGTAGGCCCTTGAAGGCCGTGCGAAGTGTTGGATTTCATGTGTGGCCGGCCTGCGTGCCGATGTATGAAATTATATGTGTTGTAAAGAGTAACTTGTAAGGCCTTAAGGCCGTGTGCGGTGTGGTTTTGTAAACATTCCTGGTTATATATATAAATGTGATATTTATATATTAGTGGACATTCATTGTTATGAGTTCTTGCACTTAATAAGCTTCCGCTAGAATGATCTGAGTTAGGACTCATTTGGTTTGGTATTATCCTGTGACCTCACCGTCTGTTTGTGACATATAGTGTGGGGCCCCGGCCGGACCTTCTACTATACGTCATTTAACGGATGGGGTCGTTACAATGCACGTGCAAGCAAATTTTTTCTTACTCACAAAACCAAGTTAGCAAGATGTCAAAAGCATGAAATTCGACTGCATGAAAATCGACTTCATGAAAATCGACATCATGTAAATTGACTGCATCAGCTTGATCGGAATCAAAAAAATTGACTGCTTCGACTTTATCGACTTCATGAAAATTCGACATCATCGGCTTCATGAAAATCGACTGCATCCAGTCAATACTTGATTAGTCATTTTTAGTAAACCCTTTTTTTGACAAACTGTAAAACAGTTTCTGATCAACAATATTTCTCATTGTACCCATAACCTTTATGAGTTGAGCCACTTCGATCATTATCGAATTTCTCGTGCGTAATTGTGTGCGACCTCAAAACTCTTCTTTTGTCATTTAGACTTAAAATTGAAATAAAAAAAAGAAATCTCCTAAACCTAATTCTCTCTATCCCTCTCCCTCTCTTCTTGCCGCTGCTCAAGGGGGTTCCTCCCTACATTCTAGTTCTTGGTCGCCCACCCCCCCTCTCTCTCCGTTTCATTCTATTTTCTCCCTCCCCTCTCCTCCTTACTAATTCCTCATCACATTTCTCTCCAAGTATAACTCAAGGACTTTTGGACAACCTTGGAGGAGAAGGTGAAAGTGTAAGGAAGAAAGGCTTGGGTGAACCTCCGCATCGTGAAGCGGGGAAGACGGCGAGCTCTTCATCCAACGTGCGCTTCCCGTGGATTTCAAGGGAAGGGCATTCATTTCATGTGGATCCAAAATCTCGGATCTACGATTCCGAGAGGGGTACAAAAATTCCTACTCAAGAGATTTTCCCTCTTTGTTAGTTCTTGTGGTTGACGATTTTTGCGTGGATTTTCGAAGTTTTATTTATCACGGTGTTAATTTTTATAGATTTGTGATTTTCGTTTTGTTTTCTGATAAATCCCGAGAGGAGTGGCGATCCTTGCCTTTTCTTTAGTTGGGATAGATCCTACCACTTTCGAATCGCAATTTCTTTGGTGGATCTATTTTGGTAAAACTCCAAGCTCATCGGAACCAATAACAATTCCTTTTAGCCAGAAAAGATTTTGGCCTATATCCATTCTCCGATCAACTTGCGGTTAGCTACCCATACGTTAACGCGAGAGATAAATAAAAATCATTGTGTTTGCTGCGTTTCATTACTGCGTCGGAAAGAGGGTGTTGATCGGAGTGATAGTCATCGAACCGCCGTTCGTGTAGGATCTTTTAGGACGGGCCTACATCATAGGACGCTTCCCATCCCATATCTCATATGGTGTCTTTAGATCTATTTTTGTTAGAGCACGATTTAAAGTAAAAGATGTTGGGTATTGTTGTAATACCACAAAACTGGAAATTATAGCACACATGTAGTTATTGCTCTGCGATAGTGATTATCGCGGTGATATTGCCATGTGGAAGTTATACACGTGTCGGATGGCACGAAAGAGGTCGACGAGCGGTGTTGACTGGGATCAAAGCGGCTACCGACGATATCGCCTAGGCGATAATTGATATCACCCAGCGCTAGCGATATGGTTGACTTGTCAGCTGAAATCGTGGCCCTTCATTCCTATTGAAGAAAGGATCGTGTGGCTGGATTTATTCCCGAGGCTACTTGAATAGAGAAGAGGTGAAGAGAAGAATCATTTCTCTTCTCTCCCTCTCTCTAATCCTTTTCAACAAACACTTGGAAGAAAGGAAGAAGAGGATTGAAGGCTGAGCTTTAGAAGCTTGGTGAAGGAGATCCCATGGTCGGATTTACGAGTTGAAGCAAGATCCGTAAAGAGGAAGGAGAGGCGATCCTTTCCATATGAATAGAAGGCTTTGTAATGGCTCTAAAACAATCTACGAGGGTAACGATCTTCCTTCTTGGACAAGTGACACCCTACTTTTGCATATGCATGGAATCCCCCACCAAAATGGTGGAGAGTGAAGGAAATTTCGATGGGTTTATACGTGAATTCCCAAGGTAGTTTTGCATATAGAATCCAGAAATCGTAGTATGAAGTAGGCATGTGGTGTGAAACCCATTCAGACAGGTTGGTCTTGATTGGCAATGTTTTGACTTGCGTATCTGAGAAGACTCCGAGTATAAACGTGTAGTTCACAGAGTTTGATGGTTTGTGCTTGCGAATTGGAGTATCATGAAGTACTAGAGATATGCTCTAGGAAAATACCCATAGAATACCACGGTTTTGATAACTATTGGGTATCGCCAGGTGATAGTGGCAATTGCTTGCGATTTCTCTTGATGAGCTATATATGCTGTGAAAGTTTATTTTTTGGCATTATAGGATGCTGTAGGTTTATCTAGAAAGATGTTCCAGTTATGGTTCGGTCTTGAGATATAAAGAGATGTTCTGTTATTAATTCCAGGAGATAGTGGTTGTCGTTGGCGATAGCTCTCATATAGTTTTGTTCTTGCGAAGCCTATCTCGTGGAGACCGTGTGGCTAGCAGGTAAGTTGTGAGACTAGGTGCCCATCTTTGATGACCTTAAGAGTTATTGTACATAATGTTGGTTATGTTTTGAATTACGGGAAAGGGGATGTGACCCGCGTCTGTCCATTAGCCACACATGCTCGGATTTCGGCGATGGCATGGCGATATTAGCAATAGGAATAGGCTGAACTGTACTCGCTCTATGTGGTTCGATTAAATATACCGAAAATTTGTCATTGGCATAGAGAGAGTCGTGGCAATATGGTCTATGTGACATATGGCAGGCTATTAATGCTCATGGTTTACCGCCAATCTCGGACTTTTGGATGGTGGTGGGGCTTGTAATCTAGTACATCGATAATGTTCCCTGAGTGTACAGAACATTTGGCAGTTGATGCGAACGTTTATGATATATTGAATGGTGCTTAAGTTGTACCTTCGTGTGATATATCTTTATGAATTTTATGCCTACAGGGAAGGAATACCGCTGCACCAGTAATGGGGTAGGGTCATTATAAATTCGTCAGCTAAAGTTGATCGTTGACTTGTTTGCAACCTTTATGGTAGAATGTCCTTGCGCATGTGCTGGATAGCCGAGCGGGAAATACTGGGTCACATTCCTTGATGCTATATCGACCCTCGAAGTCCAAGCGAAGAGCTTTTTACTATTTTCATGTGTGGTTGGCCTATGTGTCGATGTTTGTAAATCACTTTCATGACGAACAATTGTAAGGCCTTAAGGATGCACTTTTGGGTGTATTTTGTATAGCATTCCTACATGGTATATTATTGTACATTCTTTATTACTTGCGTTCTAATAACCCATGAAGCTTCTGCTAGCATGATCTGAGTTAGGATTCATTTGGTTGTTTTGATATTCACCTGTAACTCCACTGACTGTCCATAGAATATGGCGTGGGGCCCCAGCTAGACCATCTGTTATATTCTACGTTGATTGTTGGAGGTGTTACAAATTGGTATCACCTTCTTGTCTCGTTCTTCCATCTACGAATTCATGGTCGAATTCTTTAAAGGGGTGGCGAGCACGTGTATGTGCTTACTGTTATAACAAAAATTAACTCATGAATGTCCACTTAGGAATGAAAATACATATATTTGAGGAACCTACGCGTTCCAATTGGTCGTTGTTTGCCCTTTGTTTAGTAACTGAATTGTGTATTTTATACTTATATGTGACTAAAAGTGGTGCGTGGCAGTCTAAACCCCAACGTTCTGTGGGGAGTACGACACCAGCAGATGTGACCACACCTCTCCCTTCTGCGGAAACGATATGCTTATTTGTTGAGGCAGTGTTAGCTATGATAAATGCACAATCGGCTAGGAAGGTGCGTCCTAATATGATCCTAGACCAGGTTGGTGTGGCGGAGCCTATAGATATTAGGCAAGTACCTATTGAGTCTTTGGTTGAAAGGTGAGCTACTGAAAGGAAGCTGAAGCTTTTTTTGAGTTTTGGTCCACCTATGTTCATGGGTTTAGGGTCCCCATTGCTGGCTGGGGACTTGCTTTCACATGTCAAGAGAGTTTTGATGGCGATTGAAACAGAGGAGGGGCAGAAGATAACCTTATCCACTTTCCAATTAGAGGGGAGATGCTCGGCTTTGGTGGGATGAGTTTGAGTTACACCACTTTGCGGGCGATGACTATCTGAGATCTCGATGGATGAGTTTTCGAGATTATTTTTTGCATAGCATCTGCCTTCATTGCAATGGATTGCCATGGAGAATGAGTTTCAACTCTTGGCTTAGTGTGAGAGTAGTGTAGATAACTACTTGCTTGAGTTCACCAGGTTGGGACAATATGCGGGGTCTACTTTCGCTTACGAGGAGCGTATGACCAATCGATTCTATGAGGGACTGCGGGATGAGCTGAGGTTGCTTCTCTCGGGTCTGAAGAATCAAGGTTTTTAAGTTTTGGTCAATACGACTCGTTCGTTGGAGAAAGACATGAAGAGGGTCAAGGGAAAGAAGGACTTGGTTGTGAAAAATCCCAAGTTCAAAGTTCCGACTTCTTCAAAATCGCATTTTCAGAAATGGAATAAGAAGTACAAGTCTTCTGGATAGGCTCCATCTACTGTTGCTTCTGGGGCAACGTCTAGGAAAAACACTCGTACATGTTATATTTGTGGCAAGCCAGGGAATTTTGACCGTGAATGTCCTAGTGGTCTTTCAAGGACGGATAAGAAGGCAGGAGCATCTTATGCTGAGAAGGGAAAGGCGGTGGACTCGACTGCATCCCAATATGCTCCAGATCAACCAAGGGTTTACAATATTGTCCAACAGGAGGCCATTAAATAGGGTGTTGTCATCACAGGTACAAGTATTATATAGTTTTCATATTTTTGAAACTTTTTACCATGTGAATTTCTTGTGTATAACTTGGTTAATGTAGGCTTTGTCCTTACTCGGGACTATTCGGCGAGTGAACTGTTTGATACAGGTACTTCTAATATGTTTCTATCTGAGGACTTTGTATTGGGAATCGGAGTGCCTAATCTTATGTCGATAAATAGATTAAAGGTGTTGTTACCTAATTAACGCTTGATGTGTGCGGATAGATCTTGTTGTTTTGAGGTGCGGATAGGAAGTCAGGATTTCGGATTGGAAGCATCAGTGCTACCGATATTTGAGTTTGACGTAATCTATGGAATGGACTGGCTCTCAGAGTAATGTGCCTGTATATATTGCAACTCTAAGGAAGTTACGCTGGGATAGAACACCGAATGCAAGACTAAGTTCGCTGGTATGCGAGGATCGAGAAAGATATCGATGTTTGCTCTCCAAGTAGTCAAGGTGGTTCGAAAGGGCACATAATTGTTTTTCATGTTGTTGGAGGCTGTAAAGCCGAAGCCTAGTTTGAGTGACGTTCCTATTATGTTAGATTATACAGATGTGTTTCCTAAATATCTCCCTGGGATTCCGACCCATGGCGAGATTGACTTCGCTATTGAGTTGGTGTCAGGTGTGAAACTTGTGGCCCGCTCACCATACCGAGTAGCGCCAATGTAGATGGCGGAATTGAAAGTTCAATTACAAGAATTGCTAGAGCAAGGCTATATACGTCCAAGTATGTATCCTTGGAGTGCACTTGTACTCTTTGTGTAGAAAAAGGACAAAAGCTCGCGTCTATGCATTGATTATCGAGAATTGAACATGTTTACAGAGAAAAATAATTATCCAATTCCACGGATTGATTACTTGTTTGTTCAGCTGGTGGGATCGACTGTCTATTCGAAGCAAGATTTAAACTCTAGCTATTATGAGTTGCAGATTAGGGAATGTGACATTCCGAAGACAGCTTTCGGTACACGTTATAATCACTATGAGTTCACTATAATGCCATTTGGGCTAACAAACACGCCAACGGTATTCATGGGCTTGATGCACCAGGCTTTTGGGAGTACTTAGATCGATTTGTGATCATCTTTATTGACGACATATTGGTGTACTCTCAATCAGAAGAAGATCATTCAAATCACTTGAGGATGGTTTTGCACACCCTGAGAAAGAATAAACTTTATGTCAAGGTCTCAAAGTGCGAGTTTTGGCTATCATCGGTAGCTTTTCTTGGCCATGTGGTAAGTGGAGAGGGTATTGTTGTATATCTAGTGAAGATCATTACGATATGAGAGTGGCCTGTGTTGAATATTATAGTGGAAGTCAGGAGCTTCCTTTGACTTACTGGCTACTACAGTCGCTCTGTGGGGAACTTTTCGTTGATAGACTTACCACTTGTAACATCCAAAATTTGACAGCAGAAAGTTTGTCACTATCATTGGGTGATACTGGGTATCGCTTGATGGCGATAGAGAAGGAGAGTTTGTCGAGCTGCACTCCACGCACTCTACGCATTCGACGAAACATCAAAATGATATCATCAGGTGGCGACAGTGGGTATCGCCTGATGGCGATAGCAGTAAGCATTGAGTCGGCACTCGACGCACTAAATGCCTGAAAGCATTAAGTGGCATGATATCGCGGGTGACAGTTGATATCACCGGGCGATAGTGTTGCGTGGCGAGAGACACATGTCGGATTGGATGTTAAGCGGCCAATACGCTGTGGTTTACCTGGGTCAAAGAGGTCAAAGTGGTGAAATCGATATCGCCAAGTGGTGTAGTCGATATCGCCAGGTGATAGCGCCAAAGTTGACCAGTCAAATCAAATCCTGGCCTTTGCTTTCTTTTGAATGAGAGATCATGTGGCCTGGATTAATCCCGAAACCACTTAACCAGAGAAGAATAGGGAGGAGGTTTCATTCTCTCTCTCTCTCTCTCTCTCTTCATTTCTTGATTTTCCTTGAGTGAAAAAGAAGAAGAAGCTAAAGAAGTGCTGGGCTAAGCTTTGTGAGCTCGCTGAAGGAGATCTTGTGGTCGGAGGCCAAATCCTAGGATGGATCCGCAAAGAGGAGAGCGATGTGCTCCTTTCCATCTACGTAGAAAAGCTTTGCCATGGCTCCGAAGAGAACTACATAGTTAACGAGTTTCTCCCGGGCAAGTGAAGTCTTCAATATGCATACTTGCATGGATCCCCTCACCAAAAGGTGAAAAAGGGTGGATTTCAATGGGTAGATCGGTTTGATCCCCATATATTCCTGCATATAGATTCGTAAATGTAGAGTATGGAATAGGAATGCTGTGTGAATCCCATCCAGATGGGTTGGTCTTGATTGGTGATGTTTATTTTGCGTGTCGGAGAAGACTCAGTGGATATGAGTGTGATTTACGTGTGAAATCTGGGGTCTATGGGTGTGCAAGATGCTGCATCAAAGTATTGGAAGCATTTCCAGGAAAATACCCAAAAAAGATCACAGTCTGAAGAACTGTTAATATTGTCGAGCGATAGTTAGTATTGCGAGGCAATAGCTCCAAGGTAGCTACAATTTTTTGTGACCTATCTTGAAGAGACCTGGGGGGTCACTGTATGCAAAGCTATGAGCTTAAATTGCCCATAAATGGTGGGTACCAGCATTAGATGGTAAAGAATGAGTTGTGCTGTGGAGTCCAATTACTTTGCCATCATGTTAAGTACCTCTGATCGACGGGATCGTCAAGTTAAGTACCTCTAAATGGGCAGTTAGTCGTCAAGTTAAGTACCTCTGATAAACGTAGTCAAAAGTTATGTACCTATGAATGACAAAGTTAGCTTCAAGTTTAAATACCTCTTAATAGTGGTGTTACACGGGGAAGCCGGGACACCGAAAATGTGCACTGAGTGCACGGGGCGTATGGCCGTTGAGCATACGTTTGTGTTGAATGGTTCTTAAAGTTCACATTGTAAATGCCACGAGATATATATATGATGTCTTGTTTATAGGGATGGATAAATGCCGCACCGAGTAAGGGGTGGGATCGTTATAAACCGGTCAGCAAAATGCTGACCGTTGCTCTGTTTGACATGTTTTGGTGGACCCTTTTGTGCAGGTGCTGGAGAGCTAAGTGGAAAGTAGCGTGTTGAGGCTCATAGGTTGTAATTGGCTGGCCCTTAAAGGCCGAAAAGCGAACATTTATAGTTTTCATGTTTGGCCAGCCTGCGTGCCAAAGTATGAAACCACTTTTTGTAAAATGAAATAGTTGTAATAAAGCTACGGCCAAAACAAGTATTATATGTCTATATATATCATTCAAGCTGTATAGTGGACTCTCCTTCTATTATGGGTTCATAAACTAAAATGCTTCTGCTAGAATGCTCTTAGTTAGCGTGCGTTCATATATGAACTTGGATTTGGAAACAATATATAATCTCCTTAACTGTCCGTGGTATATGGCATCGGGACCCGGCCGGACCTTCTGTCATATACTATACGACGGATGGGGGCGTTACAAGATTTGTATCAGATTCCGTTCTCGGTCTTTCTTATTTGAATTCGTGATCGAATTCTTTTAAGGGGTGGTGAGCACGTGTATGTGCGCTATCGTGATAACATAACTGAACCCATGAATGTCCACTTAGGAATGAAACTACACATGTTTGCGGAACTGGTATGTTCCTATAATTTCTTTTTGCAATATTCGAAGTTGCGTAATTGTGTGTTTCACATTGGAGGCGACTAGTGGTGGTGTGGGGGAGCAAGAACCCAGCGTTTGGGGGAGAATAATGCACCAAATGAGGTTCCAACACCTCCTTCTGCGGAAACTATACGGTTGGTTGTTGAAGCCGTGTTCACAATGATGAATGCGCAACCTGGAGGTCAGGGACAACCTCCTATTCTTGCGATGGTTCAGGAACCGGTTTGAGTAGTGGAGCACGTGGAGGTGAGAAAAGTGGTCGTTAAGCCTGTGGCTGCAAGGCGAGCAACGAAGAAGAATTAAAACACGTGATGAATTTCAATCCCCCTGTGTTTATGGGTACTGGAACCCTACACAAGCCAAAGATTGGAACACAAGAATAAAGAGGGTCCTGATGGCAACTGAAACAGAAGTGTGGCAAAAATTCATTATGACTACCTTCTTATTGGATGGTGAGGCAAGACTTTGGTGTGATTAGTTGGAGCTGCACATGTTTTCTTGGCGGACATTGAGCGATATCTCAATGGAGGAGTTCTCAAGGTGTTTTCTCGCAAGATATGTTCCATCGGCATAGCGGATTGCGATGGAAAACCAATTTTAAATGCTATCTCAAGGCGAGAGGTCAGTGGATGAGTACTTGCATGAGTTTACGAGATTGGGAAGATATGCATGCTTTATTTTTACATATATGGAAATAAAAACAAATCGGTTCTATAAAGGGCTGAGAGATCACCAGCGGTTGCTTCTCTCAGGACCGATGACGCAGGGTTTCCTTACATTAGTCAATACAGCCCGTTCCCTTGAGCTGGACATGAAGCGTGTGCAGCATAAGAATGATTTGGCAGGGAAGATGACAGAGTTCAAGGTACCTAGTTCTTAAAAGTCTGGGTTTAAACGGAGGAAAAAGAAGCCTAAAACTTCTGCGTCGGCTCCTTCTTCTCCTGCGTATGGAGCAACTTCGGGGAGAGGTCTGCCCACATGTTATACATGTGGAAAGGTGGTTCATATAGCTCAAAACTGCTGGAGTGATCTTCCAAAAGGGTAGAAAAATATGGGTGTGTCTTATGATGAAAAGGGAAACGCAGTGGTGGAATCGACTGCATCCCAAAAGCAACCCTGAGTTTATAATCTTGGCCAACAGGAGTCCATAAAACAAAGTAACTTCATGACAGGTATGAGTTAAGATACAGTTTTTAATACTTTCCATACTTAGTACCTTATGCGTTGCTTGTACATGATTGGTTTGATTTAGGCTTTGTCCCTATATCGGAGTGTCCAACTAGAGCATTGTTTGATACAGGTGCTTCTCATTCTTTTCTATCGGAAGACTTTGTGGGGCGTATTTGAGTGCCTTCATTTACGCCGACAGATTGAGTGAATGTGCTGCTACCTAACGGGTCCTTGATGCATGTGGATCGAGCCTGTTGTGTTGAGGTGCTAATAGGAAGTCGGGACTTTGGATTGGAAGTATCAGTGCTATCGATATAGGAGTTTGATGTAATCTTTGGTATGGACTGGCTCTTAGAGCAGGGGGCCTATATACATTGCAACTTTAAGGAAGTCACACTGGAGTAAAAAACCAAATGAGAGACTAAATTCGCTGGTATGCGAGGATCGAGCAAGACATTGATGTATGCTATCCAAGTAGTCAAGGCAGTTCGGAAGGGCGTGGAGTTCTTCTTCACGCTATTGGATGTTGTTGAGCCGAGGCCCAGTGCGAGTGATGTTCCTATAATATCGGAGTACGCTGATGTGTTTCCTAAGGATCTTCCAGGGTTATCGCCCCAGCGGTAGATTGACTTCACTATTGAGTTGGTGCCAAGTGCAAAACCTGTGGCCCACTCGCCATATCGTGTTGCGCCAAGGAGATGGCAGAACTAAAGGTTCAATTACAAGATTTGCTGGAGCAAAGCTTTATATGCCCAAGTATGTCACATTGGAGCGCTCCAGTCCTATTTGTGAAAAATAAGGACCGAAGCTTGCGGCTGTGCATTGACTATTAAGAGATGAATAAGCTGATGAAAAAGAACAAGTATCCGATTCCACGGATTGATGACTAGTTCGATCAGCTAATGGGCTCAACTGTCTACTCAAAGCTGGATTTAAAGTGTGGCTATTACAAATTGAGGATTCGGGAATGTGATATTCCCAAGACAGCGTTCGTTACACATTATGGTCATTACGAGTTCATGGTAATGTCGTTTGGGCTAACAAATGCGCCATCCATATTCATGGACCTAATGCACCGAACGTTTCTAGAGTACTTGGATTTATTTGTCATCGTCTTTATTGATGACAATTTGGTGTACTCTCAGTCTGAAGAAGATCATGCGAACCATTTGTGGATTGTGTTGCACAGTCTGAGAAGAAAAATGCTCTATGCCAAGTTCTCGAAGTGCGAGTTCTAGTTATCGTCAGTCGCCTTTCTGGGCTATGTGGTTAGTGGATATGGCATTGCAGTGGATCCTGCGAAGATTGTTGCGATATGGGAGTGGCCGGTGTTGTCTTCTATAGCCGAAGTCATGAGTTTCCTTGGACCGGCGGGCTACTATAGGCGCTTAATAGAGAACTACTTGCAGATAGCCTTGCCTCTCACCACACTAATAAGAAAAGATCAAGAGTTCGTTTGGACGCCGGAGTGCGTACGAGCGTTTGAGGAATTTAAAGGTCGTCTGACTATGGCGCCAATCTTGACGATGCCATGTGGCTCGGACGGCTATTAATTTTATAATGATGCATCAGGGAGCGGCTTAGACTGCGTTTTTCTTCAGTTTGGTAAATTGATAGCGTATGGCTTACGCCAATTGAGAGTGCATGAGCAGAACTATCCCGTCCATGACTTGGAGTTAGCGGCGGTGATTTTGGCACTTAAATTATGGCGTCACTACTAATATGGAGTGAAATTTAACATCTTTGCGGACCATAAGAGTCTTAAGTATCTATTGGATTAGAAGGATGTCAATATGCAACAACAAAGGTGGATGGAGTTCCTAAGGGACTACACCTTCGAGATTCATTATACTCCCGGGAAAGGAAATGTGGTCCTAGATTTGAGTGAAGTCAATATTATCAATGATATACACATGTATGTAGATGACTATGATAGGTAAGGTAGCCTAAGTGGCTAAGTCAGGTAAACACTTACTAAGGTATGGGATGACAGAAATCTGTCTAAGTCCACAGGCATTGAGTGAAGGAACATCACTCAACGCCAGATGACTTATAGCGCTGAGTGTAGCCTATACTGTCATAGCCTAAGTTGGAATGATCTAAAATGTAGCCTACTCCACAAGCATTGAGTGAAGTCAAGTCACTAAATGCCATGCTACTAAATACAAAAAATTGGCAAAGTCAAAAAGCGTTGTGTGAGGGGTGTTCACTCAACACTCTCAACGCTTAAGTTGCTTAATAAGCTGAAATGTGGTAAAGGCTAAAAGCATTGAGTGAAGGTTACTAACTCAACGCTATCAATACCTAGTGAAGATAGAATTTTGTCAAAGGGTTTTGGCATTGAGTGATGCTTACTCACTCAACGCCAAGCAGCTGAAAGTTGATAAAGCAAGATTTACATTGAGAGGAGATGAATCACTCAACGCCTAGAATCAGACTTAATATTTTAAGTAGTTTGGCATTTAGTGAAGGTGACTCACTCAACGCCAAGCGACAGTGATTCTGTCTAAGTGTTTTGACGTTGAGTGATGCTTACTCACTGAACGCATATTCTCTGATGCTCAATTTTTGGCTAAGTCCACAGGTGCTGACGTCAGCAAAATCGTTAAAGTCATCTAAGGCCAAATAAAACATGGGGAAGCTACACTACACGACAAAACTTATCGTGAAGCTACTGTACGTCTTATTCCATTAAAGCAAGGCACAGCTGGAAGCTGCGGGTGGGGTCCACCGATCTCTAAGAGCCATTGATCGGCGAACTACAAAAGGAAGAGATAGGGCCAAAACAAAAATAACTTTTAGGGCATACATTATTCAAAAAGGAGAGCAGCCATCTTCATCTTCCTCCTATCAAGGTTGTAGCTCATCAAGCTGTAGGGCCTTCACATAAAAGTAGATATAACATACATAAATGTTGGTGTTGTGAAAAGATAGGGCACTTTGCCATTGACTACTGGCACAATCCCAATATGGCCAGATCTAGGGTCAGCCCACCAGTCAGAAATTCTTCTGGTGGACATGTTAAGTTTCATGCTTGTCGAAGTATGAGACCGGGCGGTCTGGCGGTTTGAGCCTGGCGGGTTGTTGACCGGGCGGTCTGGCGGTTTGTGCCTGGCGGATTGAGGTTGGCGGGTTGATTTCCAGGCTGTCGCCGTATGGTATCCGGCGGTCTGTCGGCTTGTCTCTGGCGGCTTGGAAACCGGCCGGTCTAGCGGTCTCCTACCGCATCTCTCCCTCTTGGTTCTGGTGTTGCCGAGCGGTTAGAACATTGTCTAACCGCGCGGCCTGTTCCGGTCTCTTATTCTAGCCGCCCAGATCTGTTGTATAGCTTTAGTCCCACATTGTTAATTTGTATTCTTCTCTCTCTCCTCCATTCTATAAAAGGGAGGCCATACCTTTGTAAATAATATCTTTTTGGATAATAAAATTTCAATTATTCAAAGTTCCGGCTTGTTTTCTAGTCGTTAGTTCGCTACTTTAACATGGTATCAGAGGGATCGATCTTCTCCTCCTGATTCTGTGCGCCCTGTCCGCGCGGCTTGCCCCTTCTTCTCGCGACCTGTTCTCGCTGTTTGCGCCCTGTCCGCGCGTCCTCCTTCTCCTGCCCTTCTGTCGCTGCGACCTGTCTCCTTGTTCGTCGCGACCTGCTTCTTTATTCGCAGTTTCCGTTCGCGCGGTCTATCTTCTAGCCGTTCGACCTCTTCCCCGTCTTGGACCTGCGGCTTGGTCGTGGCTTCTCTGGCCGCTGGTGTCGAACATCCTGACCGCCGCAGCTCGTCTTCTTTCTATCCGCGCGGCTTATATTCTAACCGCGCGGCCTCTCGCAGTTATCTCCTATGGCCCTTTCTGAGACCTCCACCACCACCACTCCTATCGCCACTCCGGCGCCGCTTCCTACACCCTCTGGCAACCTTGGCACGGTTTCTAAACTTGTTGGCTCCAACTATCCGGATTGGAGCGTCTCCTTCACTTTTCTTCTCCGCTCTCAGCGCAAACGTCATCACCTCACCGATGACCCTCCTCCCTCAGACTCTGCTGAATTTGATGACTGGGATGCCAGTGATGCGCTTGTCCGCACGTGGTTGGCTAACAGCCTCTCCGATGAATGTCTTCCTGTCATACGCCATGATGAGACGGTCAAGACCGCGTGGCTTCACCTTGCTGCTCTCTACTCAAAGGGGGCCCAGACATCCCGCATTTATACTCTCTACGCGGATCTCTTCGCTCGCCCTTCCATGTCTCCTGCTGCGGCTTATCAGCAAGTTCAGGCTCTTGGGGCCGAAATCCTCCAGAATCTCCCCTTCTCCGCGGACTTGGCCGAACAGCACAAACACTTCCAGGAACTCCTGGTTGTTTGTTATCTTCTCCGGCTTCCTGAGTCTTTTGATATGATCCGCCAGCAGATCTTGGGCGAAGCCGAGTCTCCCACCTTGGATGCCACCGCAGCTCGCATCGCCGCGGTTACTTCACTGCTCCAACGTCCTCTATTGTCTTCCCCTCCTCCACCGGACTCCTATGCTCACCAAGTCCAGCGGGGTGGCAATAGTGGTCGCAGCCAATCTGGCACGCGCGGTCCGTCCAGGTTCCTCTGCTCTCACTGTGGTCGTACCGGCCACTCAGTTGACCGCTGCTGGCAAAAACATCCTCATCTTCGTCCCTCCGGTGATACTTCTTCCTCAACCTCCGCCTCCTCTCGGCAGTCTGCTTCTGTGGCCACCACCTCAGGTAGTGCACACGTCGTTACCCAAGGTAAATGGCTCATTGACTCTGGTGCTACAAATCACATGACCGGAAACCCTCACTGCTTCTCTCTCCTAGAGACGCATGCTCGGTTACCCCCGGTTCTCGTTGCGGATGGTTCGCCTTCCCCTGTTCATGGAACGGGCATGGTTCAAGTCACTCCCTCGCTTCGCTTAGCGGACACTCTCTATGTCCCGAAGTTCCCTTGCAATTTACTCTCCGTTACTACTTTATGCAAGCAACTTCAGTGTTCTGTCTTATTTACTCCTACTTCTTGTTGTTTTCAGGACCCGAGAACCCAACGGACGATTGCTACTGGGACTGAGAGCGGCGGCCTCTACTTCCTCGACAATGTTTCCGCTCTGTCCGCCTTCTCTTCCTCGTCTACTGATCTGCTTCAATGGCATCTTCGCCTTGGACATCCTCCTCCTCGGATTCTGCATCAGCTTCTTCCCCACTTACCTCAACCCAGTCCTCCGCTCAACTGCGATGCGTGTCAGCTTGGCAAGCATCACCGTTCCTCCTTCCCGCAGAAGCAAGGCCGTGGTTCCTCCCGCCCTTTTGATCTCATTCATTCTGATATCTGGGGTCCTGCTCCTACTCCCACCGTTGGTCGGGGTAGTTTTTACTTTGTAACTTTTATTGATGATTTCTCCAGATGTACCTGGGTGTATCTATTAAAAGATCGCTCTGAACTCTTATCTGTATGGCAATCTTTTTATAATATGATTAAAACTCAGTTTGCTATTTCCATTAAAGTATTGCGCTCTGATAATGCTAAGGAATATCTCAGTCATGAGTTTTCATCTTTTTGTATGCAACATGGTCTTATTCATCAGACCAGCTGTGTTTACACCTCCCAGCAAAATGGGGTGGCGGAACGTAAAAATCGCCATCTCCTCGATATCGCTCGCACTCTGATGACACAGATGCAGGTGCCTCGCTCCTATTGGGGCTATGCTGTTCTTCTTGCCTGCTATCTCATCAATCGCATTCCCTCTTCTGTTCTTCACGGCAAGACCCCTTCTCCATTCTCTACCCAACCAAGGAACCCTTTCCTCTTCCTCTCCGTATCTTTGGGTGTACGGCCTTCGTGCATGCTCCGTCTGCTACTCGTGACAAGCTTTCCCCCCGCTCCACCAAATGTGTCTTTTTGGATTACTCGACAACTCAAAAAGGCTACTGTTGCTTTGATCCTATTCTGCGCAAACAGTTTGTTTCCGCAGACGTCACCTTCTTTGAAAATGCTTCCTACTTTTCTTTCCCATCTTCACCTCCTCCTGCTGTCTCTGACTCTCCACCATCTCTCTGTGAGCCTTCCACACAGGTCGACGTCTCCCCTCCTATGTCGTCTCCTCCTCCGTCTCCTCCTCTCCCTATTATCTCCCCTCCTTCGTCTCCGCAGCCGTCTCTCTCTAGTCCCGGGCCAGCTTTCTCTGCCACGGATGCTCCGGTCCCTGAGGCACAAGACGACCTGGATCGTCCCATTGCCCTTCGCAAAGGGGTGCGGGCGTGTACCCAACACCCGCTTGCGGCTGTTGTTTCCTATGATCGGCTTACTCCCTCTCGCAGGTGCTTTGCTTTGGCCATCTCGGCTACTACCACTCCCCGCACTTACCAGGAGGCTCTTGTTATTCCTCATTGGAAATCTGCCATGGATGAGGAAATTGCCACTCTTACTGAAAGAGGTACCTGGAACCTTGTTCCTCCACCGATCGGTACTGATGTGGTTGGCTGCCGCTGGGTGTTCGTGGTGAAGTTTCGCCCGGACGGCACTGTGGATCGTTACAAGGCCCGCCTGGTGGCCAAAGGCTTTACTCAGACGTATGGAGTTGACTATTTTGACACTTTCTCTCCGGTTGCTCGCCTCAGCACCATCCGGGTTCTTCTTTCTGTGGCCGTCAACAGGGAGTGGGACATTTCTCAACTTGACGTCAAGAATGCTTTTCTGTATGGGGATCTTCAGGAGGACGTCTATATGGAGCAACCTCCAGGGTATGTTGCTCAGGGGGAGACACGAGTATGCCAGTTGAAGAAGGCCATCTACGGCCTAAAGCAGAGCCCTCGGGCGTGGTTTGACAAGTTTAGTGGCATTGTGGCTGCAATTGGCTTTGCAAGAAGTTCCGCCGATCACTCATTGTTTATTCGCAAAACCGCATCAGGCCTTGTGGTTTTGGCGGTATATGTGGATGATATCCTTCTTACCGGCGATGACCAGGCTGGGGTGGACTTGACAAAGAAACACCTCCGTCAACACCTTGTCACGAAGGATATGGGCTCCCCGAAATATTTTTTGGGGATAGAAATCTCTCGGAAGCCCGACTCGTTGGTTCTCTCCCAACGAAAGTATGCGCTTGATCTTCTACAAGAGGCAAGATTGACTGGGGCCAAACCGGCCCGGTATCCCATGGCCACTGGAGAAGACAAAACATGGACAGATGACTCACCGCTTATATCCGATGCCACGAGGTACAGACGTCTGGTGGGCAAACTCATTTATCTCACGGTGACCAGACCCGACATTGCCTATGCTGTAGGCAAGGTCAGTCAGTTCATGCAAGCTCCCAGGGAATGTCATCTTCAGTCTGCCTTGAAGATACTAGAGTATGTCAAAGCAGCACCAGGGAAAGGGCTACTCTTTCAGAAGCATGGTCATCTGAGAATTGAAGCCTACTCAGACTCAAGCTATGCGGATGATAAAGGTGACCGTAAATCTACATCGGGTTTCTGCACATTTGTTGGAGGTAATCTTGTGAGCTGGAAGAGCAAGAAGCAGTCTGTTGTCTCAAGGTCCAGTGCAGAAGCCGAATACCGGAGTATGGCGTCAACCACGTGTGAGTTAAAATGGTTGCGGGCTCTCATGCTTGACCTAGGAGAGGTCTACAACTATCCTCTGCCTATGTTTTGTGACAACAAAGCCGCTATATACATATCCAAAAATCCGGTCTTCCATGAGAGAACGAAACATATAGAGGTCGACAGCCATTTCATCCGAGAAGAGGTCTTGAAGAAACAGATTTGCACTCCGTTCGTCACCTCCGACAAAGAGTTGGCTGATATCTTCACCAAGCCGGTTTCTACTTCCTTCTTCCATATTTGTGACAACCTGGGCATGATTGATATCTATGCTCCAGCTTGAGGGGGAGTGTCGAAGTATGAGACCGGGCGGTCTGGCGGTTTGAGCCTGGCGGGTTGTTGACCGGGCGGTCTGGCGGTTTGTGCCTGGCGGATTGAGGTTGGCGGGTTGATTTCCAGGCTGTCGCCGTATGGTATCCGGCGGTCTGTCGGCTTGTCTCTGGCGGCTTGGAAACCGGCCGGTCTAGCGGTCTCCTACCGCATCTCTCCCTCTTGGTTCTGGTGTTGCCGAGCGGTTAGAACATTGTCTAACCGCGCGGCCTGTTCCGGTCTCTTATTCTAGCCGCCCAGATCTGTTGTATAGCTTTAGTCCCACATTGTTAATTTGTATTCTTCTCTCTCTCCTCCATTCTATAAAAGGGAGGCCATACCTTTGTAAATAATATCTTTTTGGATAATAAAATTTCAATTATTCAAAGTTCCGGCTTGTTTTCTAGTCGTTAGTTCGCTACTTTAACAATGCTAACATCACCTAGGACCCAATAGATATTGGGGTCCTAAGGTAAAGTAATTTGTATATTACAGGATAGTTCAAGGTGCCACACCCCTATATAGTACTTTGACAGTGGCTATTCCAGGAACATGACTGGAACAAGGAGCAACTTGAAGGAGTTTACTCCAGTAAAAGAGGGACCCAAAGTCATCTTTGGAGGTTCAAATAGAGGTGTAACCAGAGGGTATGGTAAGATCACCAATGGCATAGTCACCATCATAAAGGTGGCTTATGTTCAAGGGTTGCAACACAACCTTATAAGCATAAGCCAGCTTTCTGATCTTAGCTATGTAATTGTCTTCCACAAGGATGAGTGCCTAATTAGGAGGTCAAGTGACAAAGAGGTCATCTTGACAGGCACTAGGAGTGGAAATGTTTATTACTTGAACTTTCTATGTCTATACACAGATTTTCCTATCTGTTTGCTGGAAAATGAGAAAGTATCCTACTGTGTCAGTGGCACAAGAGACTAGCCCATTTGAATTATAAGACTATTGGCAAGCTCTTCAGTCAAGATCTAGTTAGGAATGGCCCCAATGTGAAGTTGTCTAAGGAGGGCATTTGCTCTTCTTGTCAAAAGGGTAAGCAGACAAATGTCTCCTTCAAGGGTATTGGGACCAAAGACTCTGTGAAGTGCTTATACCTCTTGCACTTGGACCTATTTGGTCCAATGCCAATTCACTATCTTGGTAGGTAATTCTACACCCTTGTGGTACTTGATGACTATTCAAAGTTTACTTGGGTGTTCTTTCTTACAAATAAGGATGAAACCCTTGATTTCTTCATAAGGTTTGTCAAGCAAATTCAGAATGAGCTTGCCTGTTCTGTGGTCAAAATCAGAAGTGACCATGGGACAGAATTCCATTCTGATAGCATGACAAAGTTCTGTGAAGAGCATGAGATTCATCAAGAATTCTCTTCTCCTAGAATACCCCAGTAAAATGGGATAATTGAGAGGAAAAATAGAACTCTCATAGAGGCAGGTAGAAAATGGTTGAGTGACACATCTCTCCCAGAATATTTCTGGGCTGAGGAAGTAAATACTGCATGTCATGTCCTCAATAGAGCCTCTATCACCAAAGGTCACAAGAAGACTCCCTATGAGATCTTGAAGGGAAGAAAACCAAATCTGGGCTATCTCAGAATCTTTGGTAGTAAATGCTTTGTGCTTCACAATGGCAAGTCCTATGTGACTAAGTTTGCTGACAAATCCTATGATGGAATATTTTTTGGGTACAACAATCATAGCAAAGCCTATATGATCTACAACTTGAAAAGCCAATTTGTAGAAGAATCAGTTCATGTAGTATTTGATGAGTGTACAATGATTATCAATGGATTGCCTAATTCCTCTTATAGTACTGCAGGTATAGAACAGATGATGGACAAGCTGACCATCATGGAAACATAACCAGTAATCCAAGATGATATAGATACTCCAAAAGATCTACCTGGCACACTGGAAGTGGATGAAGATCAACAAGAAGATGCCCTTATTGCTGAAAGAAGACTGCCACCTGCAGTCAGCCATTTAAGAGATCATGCAGCACAACAAATCATTGGTGAGGCAAGTCATGGAGTAATGACAAGGAGCATAAGTCAGAACACAGCCATGTATTCAAGCTTTTTATCCCAAGTGGAGCCCAAGAAGTTTGAAGAGGCCAACATAGACCAACATTTGATTGGAGCTATGCAGGAGGAACTGAACCAATTCAAGAGGTGAAGGGTCTAGAAGCTAGTTCCCATACCTTATGGTCATAATGTCATTGGATTCAAGTGGATCTACAGAAACAAGCTTGATGAAAATGGCATTATAATTAAGAATAAGGCCAGACTAGTAGCTAAGGGGTACATGCAAGAAGAAGGGATTGATTTTGTTCAAACCTTTGCCAGTGTAGTAAGATTAGAGGACATCAGGTTATTCCTTGCATATGTAGCACACAAGGGATTCAAGGTCTACCAAATTGATGTGAAGTCAGCCTTCCTAAATGGTGACTTAAAAGAAGAAGTCTATGTTGAGCTACCTCCAAGTTTTGTAGTTCCTAACTAACCTGATTTTATTTATAGACTTAGGAAAGCTCTATATGGGCTGAAGCAAGCCCCTAGAGCATGGTATGAGACATTGTCTAGTTTTCTCATTGAGAACAAATTCTCAAGGGGAAAATAGAAAAGACCCTATTCCTAAGGGAATGTAAGGGTAACATCATCGTAGTCCAGATCTATGTAGATGACATACTCTTTGGATCTACTGATGACAACCTCTGCAAAAAATTTGCTAAACTCATGTAGGGGAAGTTTGAGATGAGCAGTATGGGTGAACTTAATTTCTTATTGGGCCTCCAAGTAAGACATACTGATGATGGCTTGTCAATATCCAAGTCTAAGTTCACTAGGGAGTTAATCAAGAAATTTTGCATAAAGAATTCCTCCACCATGAGAACTCCCATAGGGTCAAGTATGCCTGTAGGCAAAGATAAAGCTGGGAAATTTGTTCATTAAACTTTGTATAGAGGGATAATTGGCTCCCTTCTATATCTGATTGCAAGTAGGCCAGACATCATGTGTGCTACATGTGTTTGTGCTAGGTATCAGGCTTGCCCTAAAGAATCTCACTACTCTACAGCTAAGAGAATGTTGAGGTATCTTAAGGGCACTCCAGATCTTTTCCTTTGGTACCCTAGGAATGTGGAGTTTGAAATAACTGGCTATTCAAATGCAGATTTTACAGGCTGCAAAGAGGATAGGAAGAGAACATCTGGCTCCTATAAGTTCTTGGGAGGGAGGCTTGTATCTTGGAGCAGCAAAAAACACACCAGTGTGGCAATATCAACTAGAGAGTCAGAGTACATCACAGCAGGAAGCTTTTGTGCTCAATTGTTGTGGATCCAGCACCATCTTCAAGACTACAACCTCCAGATAAGTAGAACTCCTTTATTCTGTGATTCTACTAGTACAATCTCTATTGCTAGGAATCCTGTCTCCCATAGCAGGACTAAGAACATAGAGATAAGACATCATTTCATTAGGGGGCATATGGAATGTGAAGACATCACCCTTGAGTTTGTCCCAACAGACAAACAAGTGGCTGACATCTTCACTAAGCCACTAGATGAAGCCAAGTTTAACACCTTCAAATTTGAGTTGGGTATGTTAAACTTAGTATAGCTTCAGTTGCTCCTAATCGTGTTGTAAACTATTTGACTTTATGCAGATAGGATGGTCCTTTAAATAAATGAAGACTCTCAAATTGAGGGGGAGCAAGTCAAGCAATGCTGCCTAATTGAGGGGGAGTAGGTGATAAGATGATCAGTTTATCAGGTGCATCCTACCAGTTATTTGCTGCAGTCAAAAAGGGGGAGAGGATAAGATGATCAAATAAGCAAGGCAGCAGCAAGGCAACAGTAATTCAGGGGAAGTAGATGGCAGATATAGTAATGTATTCTACAAGCAGGGAAGTGTGGTAACTATAGATCACTTCTCAATTATTTAGTTTTCTTTTATTATGCCTTGTACTGCATGGTTGTATATATGTCATTGTCTTTGCTTAATAGTTTTTGACTTCCTCAAATAGGGGGAGATTGTTGGGTCCATTGCCCACAATGTCCTGAATTTGAGTGAAGTCAATATTATCAATGATATACACATGTTTGTAGATGACTATGATAGGTCAGGTCGCCTAAGTGGCTAAGTCAGGTAAACACATACCTAAGGTATGGGATGACATAAATCTATCTAATTCCACAGGCATTGAGTGAAGGAACATCACTCAATGCCAGATGACTTATAGCACTGAGTGTAGCCTATACTATCATAGCCTAAGTTGGAATGATCTAAAATGTGGCTAAGACCACAAGAGTTGAGTGAAGTCAAATCACTCAATGCCATGCTACTAAATACAGAAAATTGTCTGAGGCAGAAAGCGTTGAGTGAGGCATGTTCACTCAACGCTCTCAACGCTTATGTTGCTGAATAAGAAGAAATATAGTTAAGGCAAAAAGCATTGTGTAGAGGTTACTGACTCAACGCTGTCAACTCCTAGTGAAGACAGAATTTTGTCTAAGGGATTTGGCGTTCAGTGATGCTTACTCACTCAACGCCAAGTAGCTGAAAGCTGATAAAGTAAGATTTGTGTTGAGTGGAGCTGAATCACTCAACACATAGAATTAGACTTAATATTATAAGTAGTTTGCCGTTGAGTGAAGGTGACTCACTCAATGCCAAGAGACAGTGAATCTGTCTAAGTGTTTTGGCATTGAGTGATGCTTACTCACTCAACTCCTATTCTCTGATGCTCGATTTTTGGCTAAGTCTACAGGTGCTGACATCAGCAAAATCATCAAAGTCAACTAAGGTCAAATCAGACATGGGGAAGCTACACTACAAAACAAAACTTGACGTGAAGCTACTGTACGTCTTCTTTCATTAAAGCAATGCGCAGCTGGAAGCTATAGGTGGGGCCCACCGATCTCTAAGGGCCGTTGATCGGCGAACTACAAAAGGAAGAGATAGAGCAAAGACAAAAATAACTTTTAGGGAATAAATTATTCAAAAAGGAGAGCAACCATCTTCATCTTCTTCGCCATTATTGTATGTGAAAAGCTTGAAGCTCTCCAGCAAGAGAAGTTCAGTTAGTTGTGCAAGTCTCCATTTGCCACAGCAGATTCAAAATTTGTTCTGAAGAAAGAAGAACCTTCATCTTTTGGCAGGTTCAGTGGGTTGTTTGAAGACTCAAGATCAAAAGATCTTTAGCCTTCAGAAGCAAGTTCAGAAGTTATCTTCTGAGTTCCTCCAGCAAATCCTTTCCCTATTATGAGGAGAGTTGTAGCAGAAAGTTCTCTACTCAAGTGGTTGACATAGAGAAACTTTTCTGTGTCAAAGTTAATTAAACTATTTCTCTTTGTAGGATCCTTCTGGATCTGAGCTGTAGGACCTTTGGGTCTAAGGTAGGGCAAATTTGCCTGAGCTATAGGAGAGTGTAGTTCTCTAAGGTAGGTGAGTTTTACTCACTGAGAAGTAGGCCAATTTTTCCTTAACTCTAGGAGAGTGTATCTCTCTGAGTTGTAGGAGCAAGCTTGCTCTGAGATAGGGCTATCCTCCATATTCTGAGTGATAGGGCTTAAGTGCCTTAGGAAGGTGAAACTTGTATCACTGATTGTAGGCCTTTGTGGATGAGGTATAAGTCTTGGAGGAGACTGAGATATCCTGAGGTATCCGAGGTGTAAGCTCCCTTGAGCATTGGTTTGGAGAAGTGCCTTGACTAACAGGAAGTTATCAAGGTTGGAGGAGAGTGGATGTAGCCATAATTTTGGGGAACAACTATAAAATACTTGTGTGCTTTTCCGTGTTTGCTTTTATTTTCTTAATTATAGGTGCTAAGGACAAGCTCTAGATCACTATAAGCTGAAAGATTAATGAAACAATCAAGTGATTCGAAAATACTCTCAAAAGACATACGCTGACATATTCACCCCCCCCCTCTAGGTTGCTAGCTATCTTGAAAATAAGATCTTTCAGTAACTTTTAAGTTGATGTCTTCCTTATACCTGTATGCAAATTTCGGAATGAAATTTTTGTAAGGAGTGGAGGATTGTAACACCCCAAATTTGACAGCTGGGCGATACTGGGTATCGCCTTATGGCCATACCGACGTAGTGTTCGTCGAGCTACACTCGACGCACTCAACACATTTGATGAATCTTAGAAATGATATTGTCGAGTGGTGACAGTGGGTATCGCCGGACGGCGATAACAGTAAGTGTTGAGTCGTCACTCGACGCACTCGATGCACTCAACGACTCCAAGCCTTGAGTGGCTTGATATCGTGGGCGATAATAGGTATCGCCAAGCGATTGTGCCACGTGGCATGAGACACGTCTTTGATTAGCTGTTAAGTGGCTAATACGCGGTGGTTGACCTGAGTCAAAGCGGCCAAAGTGGTGAAATCGATATCGCCAAGTGGCAACAGTCGATATCTCCACGCAATAACGCCAAAGTTGACCAGTCAACTCAAATCCTGGCCTTTGCTTTGTTTTGAATGAGAGATCATATGGCTGGGATTAATCCTGAATCCACTTAACCATAGAAGAATAGGAAGGAGGTTTCATTCTCTTTCTCTCTATCTCTCTCTTTCTCTCTTTTAATTTCTTTATTTTCCTTGAGTGAAAAGGAAGAAGAAGCTAAGGAAGTGATGGGATGAGCTTTGTGAGCTTGCTAAAGGAGATATTATGGTCAGAGGTCAGATCCGAGGATAGATCAGTGAAGAGGAGATCGACGTGCTCCTTTCCATCCACGTAGAAAAGCTTCTCCATTGCTCCGAAGAGAACTACAAGGGTAAGGAGTTTCTCTCGGACAAGTCAAGTCCTCAATATGCATACTTGCATGGATCCCCTCACCAAAAGGTGAAAAAGGGTGGATTCCAATGGGTAAATCAGTTTGATCCCCATATATTCCTGCATATAGATCCGGAAATGTGGCATATGGAATATATATGTTGTGTGAAGCCCATCTGAACGGGTTGGTCTGGATTGGTGACGTTTATATTTCGTGCCGGAGAAGACTCCAGGGATATGCATGTGATGTATGTTTGAAATCCGTGGTCTAGGGGTATGTAGGATGCTGCATCAAAGTACTAGAAGCATTTCCAGGAAAAGAACCAGAAAAGATCACAGTTTGGAGAACTATTAATATAGTTGGGCGATAGTGAGTATCGCCAGGCGATAGCTCCAAGGGAGCTACAATTTTGTGTGACCTGTCTTGAAGAGACCTAGGGTCACTGTATGCAAAGCAGTGAGCTTAAATTACCCAGAAATGGTGGGTACCCACCTGAAATGGTAAAGAATGAGTTTTTTTGTAGAGGCCAATTACTATGCCATCAAGTTAAGTACCTCTGAACGTCTAGGTTGTCATGTTTAGTACCTTTGAATGGGCAGTCAGTCGTCAAGTTAAGTACATCTGAACAACGTAGTCGTTAAGTTAAGTACCTATGAACGACAAAGTTACCGTCAAGTTTAAATACCTCTGAATGGTGGTGTTACACGGGGGAAGCCGGGACACCGAAAATATGCCCTGAGTGTACGGGGCGTGTGGTCGTTGATCCTACGTCTGCGGTGAATGGTGATTAAAGTGCACATTGTAAATTCCACGAGATATATATGATGCCTTGTTTGCAAGGATGGAGAATTGACGCCCCGAGTAAGGTCTTGGATCATTATAAATGGGTCAGCAAAATGCTGATCGTTGATTTGTTTTCCATGTTTTGGAGGGCCCTTTTGTCCAGGTGTTGGAGAGCCAAGTGAAAAGTAGCGGGCTGAGGCTTATGTGCTGCAATTGGCTTGCCCTTGAAGGCCCAAAAGTGAACATTTACTGTTTTCATGTGTGGCCGGCCTCCGTGCCGAAGTATGAAACCACTTTTTTTTAAAATGAAACAGTTGTAATAAGGCTACGACCGAAACATGTGTTATATGTTTATATATATCATTCATGATGGTTGTGGACATTCCTTCTGTTATGGGTTCATAAACTAAAATGCTTCCGCTAGAATGCTCTGAGTTAGGGTGCATTCATATATGAACTTGGATTTGGAAACAATATGCAATCTCCTTAACTATCCGTGGTATATAGCGTCGGGCCCCGGCCAGACCTTCTGTCATATACTATATGACGGATGTGAGCGTTACCAAATTAGTATCAGATTCCATTCTCGGTCTTTCTTATTTGAATTCGTGGTAAAATTCTTTTAAGGGGTGGTAGGAACGTGTAATTACGCTACCGTGATAACATAACAGAACCCATGAATGTCCACTTAGGAATGAAACTACACATGTTTGCGGAACTGGTATGTTCCTATAATTGCTTTTGGCAATATTCGAAGTTGCGTAATTGTGTGTTTCACATTGTAGGCGACCAGAGGTGGTGCGGGGCAGCAAGAACCCCAGCACTTGGTGGAGAGTAATGCACCAAATGAGGTGCCAACACCTCCTTCTGCGAAAACTATATGGTTGGTTGTTGAAGCCGTGTTCGCAATGATGAATGCGCAACCTGGAGGGCTGGGACAACCTCCTATTCCTGCGATGGTTCAGGAACCAGTTGCGTGTAGTGGAGCACGTGGAGGTGAGACAAGTGGTCGTAGATCCAGTTGCCGCAAGGAGAGCAATGGAGAAGAAACTAAAACACGTGATGAGTTTTTATCCCCCTGTGTTTATGGGTACTTGAACCCCTACACAAGCCGAAGATTGGCTCTCAAGAATAAAAAGGGTCAAAACGACAACTAAAATAGAAGAGTGGCAAAAATTCATTGTGACTACCTTCTTGTTGGATGGTGAGGCAGGACTTTGGTGTGATGAGTTGGAGCTGCACCAGTTTGTTGGGCGGTCGTTGAGCGAGATCTCAATGGAGGAGTTCTCAAGGTGTTTTTTAGCAAGATATGTTCCATCAGCACAGCACATTGCGATGGAAAACCAATTTCAAATGCTAACTCAAGGTGAGAGGTCGGTGGTTGAGTACTTGCATGAGTTTACGAGATTAGGAAGATATTGATAGTGCTTTTTGTAGTCTTAAACTATTAGGATATCTTTAGTTCCTTTTGTATGAAAATCATGTTTTTATAACTTTATTTTGTCTCCTTTTCTACATATTTTAATACCACTAAATGTTTCCTCTTTTCTTTGCAGACTTGCAGAAACTCAGCCAATTTAGTCGAATTTAGCAATTTCGTCAAGCTCAAAGATTTTGTCGAGAAGAATTCATCGAGCTCAATTTTGTTGAACGACCCAGTTTTGTCGTGCGCAATCAGCCCAGAGTTCATCGAATTCGCCTTCAGTTAAAGATTTCGTCAAACTCTCCCTCCCTTCTACTATTTTGCGTTCGACGAAATCTCCGTGATTTCGTCGAACTCTCCTTCTGCATTATCCGCTCGAAGAAATCTCCTCATTTCGTCTAGCTCGCCTCCTGATTCCTTTTCGTTGAACGCATTTTCTGCGTTCGATGAATTCCTCGATTTCGTCGAACACCCCTTATACTTCCTTCGTTCGACGAAATTTCCTGATTTCATCGAACCCGCTCCGCCTGTTCTCTGTTCGATGAAATTTTCTATTTTGTCGAACGCTCCCATCTCCTTCATTTTGTCAAGCTCTTCCCCCTTCTCTAATTCGTCAAACTCATCCTCAATTTCGTCGAGCTCTCCCTGCTGCCAGATATAAGTCTAGCTTTTTAACAAAAGCATGCTGCCACCATTAACTGCACGTCACTCAGACCACGGGAATCATCATTTCCCGCCAGAACCCATACTAAGGTCAACCACTTGTACATGCCTTAAGGCATTTCCTTCTCCATGAAAATCAATAAATAGAGCCCCGACCCATGAGAAAAATATATAGATTTTTGGAGAGAGGGGGAAGTGCTGCAAGTTTTAGTTCTTCCTAGTGTTCTTCCTCTCTCCTGTTTTTCTTTTAGTTTTTCTGTTTAGTTTCAGTTACTGTTTTAGTTTTCAGTTTTCTGTAATATCTTAGTTCTTTACTTCTGTAATATTTTTTATCTCTATCTTTACTTCTCTGCTTAGTTTTCTTTTCAGTTTATCTTAGTTTTATTTTTCCAGCAAGTGTATTTTTCTTTTTTTGCAAGTTGTAACTCTTTGTTATTCTAATATAAAGGTTGTTCACTGTTTGTTTTTATCTCTGTTCCATTTTTATGCAATCCTACTCATCTCTCCTCCTCCATTTCACCATGAGTAACTAATCCTCCTTGTACTCGATCTTGATGATTCGAGGATCGATTTGATTAAGTTATGATGCCCTAATTAGATTTTTCTTATAAGGTTTAGACCTTGAATTACTCTTGATTAATCGTGTTTGGAGATATATCATCGATGTATATTTTCCATCTTTGTTTCAACTCTTAGCTAGCTGAGAGGCTCGTAGTTTGGAGTGAGCACTCAAGAGTGGAGAGATTTGCACGCACCCCTCGAGAGAGATAGATGTTAAATCTCCCTGATTGGAGTGAAATCAAATAGCAAGGTTTACGGCATAAAGCGAGCTTTAAGCCTCCGATTTTGACGAAAGTTCAGTCGGACCTTCCTAAACTCAGGTGGGCATGACTTCGAGAGAAGTGTGTTCATGCTTTACGAACCTCGACGGTCAAGGTCCATTGCCTTATTAAGTTAGAGTTTATTATCACATTTTAATAAACTCTTATCGAGGTGATTCTCGATCGAGTGCTCTTCTTTATCATCGTTTCTAACCCCTCATTTTAAATCACTAGTTGTGGTCTCTTCTATTAAGTGCTAGTGCATTTCTTTATGCAAGTTGTCTTCCCTTTTAATTTAGTTAATAAACCCTAAAACAATCCTTCGATAAGATAATAGTCTTCGTGTGAGTAAGATTGCTCAACAGTTCCCGGATTTTAATACGACACTTGTGTCCCCTTGCTACAATTTGATAGGTATACTTACCTTGTTGCATTGCTAGTTGGGTGGTGTGAGGATTGCTATCAACCCGAAAAAGGCAAGTGTACCTATCGAATTGTAGTACTAAGGTCGTATTTAAACTCGGGGCTGTCAAGTACTGTTACTCACGCTTCTACTATTATCCTACCAAAAGATTATTGGGTTTTAAGAATTTTTAAATTAAAACTAAGGATAATCAAGACAAAAACTTATGATAAAAAAACCAGCATTCGATCAATGATTCACCATGAAACGAGATCAGAGGGATAAAAAATATATAGATTTAAATTTGCAAATTAAACTCGGCCGTGAAGGATCCGATATTAGGAAGTAATCTCGCTAGAGCATTAAATCCCTTAACTTAAAGACGTTTTGACCGAAATCTCTTTACAAGTCAAAAAGGCCTAAAGTCACATTACCGAAGTGACCCGCACTATTGGATTTGACTCTAATATGGAGGATTTACGTCATCCTATCCTTAGGGTTGCGTTCAACTCCTTCCTTCTTTGAGTGATCTTTCAAATCAAAGAGTCTCTCGACTTCTATGAAATGAGATCAAATGCCTACTACCGTATACTGGAAATACAGAGTCGACATGAGAAATCAAAGAAGGACCGATAATAATTTAGACAAAATTGAAACTAAGAAATAATAATAACCCTCATCTCACTTCATGGCTCATCACGATCAAATTCTACAAGAAAAATTAGCTACGCATGATTGAAAGGAAAACCACAATAAGATGAAGAAAATTCATTTGCATTGATTTAAAAAAGAGAAGAGTACACAATAGTAAATAAGACAAGATTACAATAAAAAGGAACAATTACTATAATGAGAAAGAAATCTACTTTAGCAAAGAAGAAAATTGCACTTGAACTCTCTTGCTCTCTCTCCAATCCAACCTTCCAAAGCATATGACATGGGTTCCTTTTATAGATGAAGAGGAAGATTCTAGAATGAAATGAAGAGGAGGGGACAAGGGGGGTGGCCGGCCATGCATGTGGAGAGGGTTCATGCATGCCATTAAATGAGGGAGAGAGAAAATGGAAGGTTCAATATATTGTTTTAAAGGGGAATAAAATTGAGAATATAAAATGGAGAGGGGGAGATGAATGAGGAATAAAGTGGGGATAAAATAATAAAGTGGAGAGAGAGAGGGAGGTGGCCGGCCATGTAAGGGGGAAAATGTATGAATGGGAAGGTGCATGCATGGAATTAAGTGTGGTGGAGAGCATGAGGTTGTCGGCCATGCATGTGGGCTGCTAGGTGGGCCGAACTATGGAGGAAAACCATGCATGTGGGCTCGGGTAGGACATGGTGGGATGCTCTTGGATAGGTCTGGCTGCTCCATGGAGAAAGGCTGCACCATCATGGGCTCGGGTTTGCTTGCATGGAGGCTCAGCTTGGTCTTTGGGTTGCTTCAAAGAGGAGGCTCAGGTAGCATCATAATGGGGCTCGAGTAGCATCATAGTGGGCTGCACTTGGACCTGAACCTACATGAAAATAGAATAAAATAACATTAGTTATATATCACAAAATAACACAAATAAGTAGCATAACTTTAGTTATTAAATCTAAACTAAACTTTAACAAACATAACATAACCTAATAATAGTTATATTCATAACAAAACATAGAACATAGCATTAAACATACAAATGCATAAAACACATATTTAAACTAGGAATTAATATATTAATAAAAAACAATAAAACATGAAATGAAAACATAACAAGCATAATAATACATAAAACTATAATAAAACCTAAGAATTATGGATACTAAACTACCCCAAAAGGGATGACTAAAACTAGTCATCAAATTCCCCTTGCTAGAGTATTTTCTTGCCCTCAAGCAAATGAAAATGTAAATTAGCGAAGAGGAATTAAAAGTAAACAAAGCAATTTAGATTTCATAATTAAGAAAACCAAAACATGAAAAATTAAACTATCCTAATCTCTATGCTAACAACTAGTGGGGTGAGAAGTGCACAATAGAAAACTTGAAAATGGAAACCTAAAAATTTCATTAGAACATAAGGAAGAATTACGTATTTCTAATTCCCTAAAACAAGTCATCCAAAATAAATGAAAATAAGAAAGACAAGAGTAGAAATTATAAATAAACGGCGCATTGAAGAACTACTAGGTTGCTAGAATAATGATTAACCTTAAATCACCTCAAGATAACCTTCAAAGAAATTCATCAATGATGGTGGCCAAAGGCTTGTCCGTTCGCACTCTCTCCACTATGCGAATTTACGTCTAAAGATCAGGACTTAAAATATGCATTAAGACTTGGCCTAGGTAAATGATTAGGAGTTGAAAATCAAAGATAAACATGATGGATAAAACACACTAAACTAAGGGTGAGCTCAAAATAAACATAAACATGATAAAAAAAAATGAGAAATGACAAGTATGTCATTTCTCCAATTCAAACTATAAAATAAGGCCATGAAATTTTTTCTCTTTTCAAAATTTGGCAACAAATAAACTTTTTCTTTTTTTTATTTGTTTTTTTATTACATTTTGATAATAACTTTTTTTTCATAAAAGATAGCTCCAAATGCAAACTTTAAATATTCCTTTTCATTTTACAAGAAAACACAACAAAATAATATTTTAAGCTCATAGTCTAGTGTGAAATTAGGAAGGGCATTTTAGCTTTGGTGAAATAATGAAATGAAAGGTGGAGCTAAAACAAATAATCATGGAAAAAGGCCCAAAAATAGTTTCGCAACGGTGAAATTGTTTGGTGGGCAAAAAGGCTCAAACGGGTCAAAGGGTGACCTAAATCATTTCTAAAGTACGTAAAAATGACGCAAATGTTTCGAGAGTAGCTATGGACAAGTTCTAGACACCAAGAAAGTATTTCCCCACAAATGAAAAAGAGATAATATTACCTAGCAACCATTCGTACGCAACTAACTGAATAAGAAGAAAAAACTACAAATTGCTAACTTACAACGTAAAAGACAGATGCTTATATTTAAGAACAAGAAATTAGTAAAACTAAGCTATGTTAAAATGATAAATTTAGAAAACCATTTCAAAGAAATCTACATAAAACTACAAAACTGCACGGGCCAACACATCACTAGAATAAACATAAAAATAAAGATATAAAATAATTTTTGATTTTGATTTTCAAATAGATTTTAGCAATTTTTTTGGATTTTTATTTTTCTAGTTTTTTTTTTTATTTTTGATATAGTTAAATAAAAATAGTACTCCTAAGAGGCTTAATATAGCTATACTAATTTTTTTGTGATTTTGTTATAAAGCATTTTTTTTTTGAAAGGAAACAAGAAAGAAAACAATTAAACCCTCCCCCATACTTAGATTCTTCATTGTCCTCAATGAAAGAAACAAAAAAATGAGAAAGAGAAGGAGACTGAGAAGGAGAGAAAATACAGTAAAGTAAATAAGTAAAAAAAACAGGACTTCCCCGGGATTGTGAGGCGAAGGAGGATGTCGCTCCACCATGCTTGCTTTTTAATGCACTTGATCATCATCAGGTTTGTCTTAATCCATCTTGATATCAGCAACGTTGGAGCGGCAATCACGAACATATACTTGTTGGGCCACCGGGAGGAAGAGCAAAATAAAAATAAGAGCAGAAAATACTTGGGCAGGCTCCCAAGATTGTTCTTTATTTTATAATAAAAAGTCCGAATAATAATAAAAGTTAAGTACAACAATAAATAATAATAATAAAAGTTCCAAATGCAAATAAACATTTAAGAGTCCAGAATAAGATTCTCCTTTGTAGGAGACACAGAATCATTAGAAATATATAGTTTCATTCTATGACCATTTACTTTTAAATCACCCTTATCCGGGTGCGAGAGTAACACAGTTCCGTCAAAAAAAACCTTCTTGACCGTAAACAGTCCAGACCATCTAGATTTATGTTTTCTAAAGAAAATACATAAGCGTGAATTAAGAAGAAGAACCGGATCGTCAGGTTTAAACATTTTAGGGTGTCGCAAGATCATATTGTGATAGATTTTCATTTCAAGATCGGGTGGTTTATCAAAATAGTTTTTCAAATTTTTGCCTTTTTTAGAAGTGGAATTCTCAAGATTCTTTTGTTTAAAACAAGGTTTATTTTCAAAAATGGTTTGTATGGACATAACCGTGGCTTCGAAATCATTTGAAGAAATTCCAGAAAAAGAAGAGGAAAAATCATTTGATGAAATATTGGAAAGATAAAAAGAAGAGTCATCATTTAAATCATCAAGAAAATAACAAGAGTCATCATTTTTCAAAGAGTGTTTCATTGATTCATTAATAGAAAACGTGACCTCATCATCTCCCACACGCAGAAAAAGTTTTCCATTACTTACATCAATGATCGCTCAAGCGGTGGCTAGGAAGGGACGACCAAGGATAAGAGAGACCTTGATGTCCTCTTCAATATCAAGAATGACAAAATCCACCGGGAAGATGAATTTGTCAACCTTTACTAGCACATCATCAACAACACCTAACGGATACTTAATTGATCGATCGGCTAATTGGATACTCAATCACGTAGGGATGAGAGTTCCCAATCTTAGCTTCTTAAATAATGAAAAAGGCATCAAGTTGATGCTTGCACCTAGGTCTGCTAACACATGTTTTACAAAAAGGTCACCAAAAACGCAAGGGATAGAAAAGCTGCCCGGATCGTTTATTTTTTTAGGAAGATTAGAGTTTTTAATGACCGCCGAGCACTCTTCATTTAACATTACGTGAGAAAGATTTTCCAATTTCTTTTTGTTCGTTAAAAAATCTTTAAGATACTTTGCGTACTTATGCATTTGGCTAATCGCTTCATGAAGCGGCAAATTAATATGAATTTGTTTAAACATTTCAAGAAAGCGTTGATATTGATCATCTAGTTTTTCCTTCCTAAGCTTAGCGGGATAAGGAGGTGGCGGAAATTATTTTATAATTGTTGGAGCATCATTTTGAACATTATCATTTTTAAAAACAAATTTATCTTTTTCAAAAAAAACTTTTTCCTTTTCAAGAATTTCATCATTTATTTCCGTAATTATAAATTTTTTCAGTAGTAGGAGAGGCAATCACCTCTGCCTCTTCCCTTGTGGTGGGATCATGAATAACCTTACCGCTCTGAAGGGTGATCACTTTCGCATGATCCCTTGGGTTGGGTTCAGTATTTGAGGGAAGAGAGCCAGGTGGCCTCTCGGAGATAACCTTGACGATTTGGCCGACCGCATTTTCTAGATTTTTCATCGACCCTGTTAAATTTCTAATAGTAGCATCGTTTGAGCTTATATATCTAGATAAAATTTCTTCCAAAGAGAGAGTTTTTTGAAGATTTTAGTTTTGTTGTAGTGGTGGTGGTGGTGTAAAATCGTGTTGTGGATGTACGACATTAGCAGGGTTACTCCAAGAAAAATTACGATGGTTACACCATCAAGGGTGATAAGAGTTTGTAGAAGCATTAAAACCAAGAGGTGCAAAAAAATTAGAAAAATTCGCAGAATTATTTTGAGCAGGCCTGGGTATGTTCCCCAGATAATCAACCTGCTCGACATCAGCTGCATTTGCAATTTCATACACCTGAGGGGCGTAGGAAGTAGTCATCTCCGAAATCTTCTTGTTCAGCATCTCCACTTGCAGCGCTAGTTAGGATACAAAGTCAATTTCATAGAGACCTGCAGGTTTAATTGGGCGAGTCCTAGGCGAGTTCCACTGATAAGTGTTCATTGCCATGTCCTCTATAAGCTCAAGAGCGGCTTCCGGAGTTTTGCTGTCCAAAGAACCAACGGAAGCGGCATCTATCATCTGCTTAGTCTTTTGATTTAGCCCATTATAAAATGTCTGAACCTGTAACCATACAGGCAGAGCATGATGAGGGCATCTTCTCAAAAGTTTTTTGAACCTCTCCCAAGTGTCATAGAGGGTCTCAGAAGAAATTTGAGAATAAGAAGTTATATCATTTCTTAATTTAGCAGTTTTAGCTAGAGGGAAATATCTTGCAAGAAATTTATCGACTAAAATGTTTCAAGTAGTGATTTATCCTCTTGGAAGAGAACTCAACCACTGTTTGGCTTTTGTCCTTAAGGAGAAGGGGAAGAGTCTTAACATAATAGCGTCATCTAAGACACCATTAATTTTAAAGGTGTCACAGATCTCGAGAAAATTAGCAATATGTAAGTTCGGATCTTCATCTTGTAATCCGTCGAACTGTACGTATTGCTGCACCATTTGTATGATGCTAGGCTTAAGCTCAAAATTATTGTTCGCAATCGCAGGTCGAATAATACTTGTTTATTTCCCCTCTAGGTTGGGTTAAGCATAATCAGACATGGTCCTTTACTGAGCCATTCCTAGGTTAGGATCTCCCATTTAAGAATTAAAATTACAATCACCGTAAAAATCCTCAACTGCTGTTTGAGAAGTGGAATCCCCGAATCGTAGTTGTCTCCGAAAGGAGCGTTCGATTTCTGGGACCAAATCAATAAGTAGCGACGGATTCGTGCGGGTCATGCACTAAAAAAAATGTAGGGGGATGGAAATAGAAACAAAAGGAAATAAAAACTTGAATACGAGAAATATAATGAAATTTTTTTGGTATTTTTTTGCAGAAGTAATAGCGAAAGCATTTTAAAAATATTGACGAAGAAGGTCCCCGACAACGGTGCAAAAATCTTGGTGTGAGGATTGCTATCAACCCGAAAAGGCAAGTGTACCTATCGAATTGTAGTACCAAGGTCGTATTTAAACTTGGGGCTGTCAAGTACTGCTACTCATGCTTCTACTATTATCCTACCGAAAGATTGTTGGGTTTTGAGAATTTTTAAATTAAAACTAAGGATAATTAAGACAAAAACTTATGATAAAAAAACTAGCATTCGATCAATGATTCACCATGAAATGAGACTGGTGGGATAAAAAAAATATAGATTTAAATTTGCAAATTAAACTCGGCCGTGACGGATCTAATATTAGTAAGTAATTTCGCTAGAGCATTAAAACCCCTAACTTATAGACGTTTTGACCAAAATCTCTTTACAAGTCAAAATGGCCTAAAGTTGCATTACCGAAGTGACCCGCACTATTGGATTTGACTCCAATCCAGAGGATTTAGGTCATCCTATCTCTAGGGTTGCGTTCAACTACTTCCTTCTTTCAGTGATCTTTCAAATCAATGAGTCTCTCGACTTCTATGAAATGAGATCAAATGCCTACTACCATATACCGGAAATACGGAGTCGACACGAGAAAAATCAAAGAAGGACTGATAATAATTTAGAAAAAATTAAAACTAAGAAATAATAATAACCCTCATCTCACATCATGGCTCCTCATGATCAAATGCTAAAAGAAAAATTAGCTGCGCATGATTGAAAGGAAAACCACAATAAGATGAAAAAAATTCATTTGCATTGATTTATAAAAAGAGAAGAGTACACAATAGTAAATAAGACAAGATTACACTAAAAAGAACTATTACAATAATGAGAAAGAAATCTACTTTAGCAAAGAAGAAAATTGCACTTGAACTCTCTTGCTCTCTCTCCAATCCAACCTTCCAAAGCATGTGACATGGGTTCTTTTTATAGATGAAGAGGAAGATTCTAGAATGAAATGAAGAGGAGGGGACAAGGTGGGTGGACGACCACGCATGTGGAGAGGATTCATGCATGCCATTAAATGAGGGAGAGAGAAAATGGAAGGTTCAATGTATTATATTAAAGGGGAATAAAATAGAGAATACAAAATGGAGAGGGGGAGATGAATGAGGAATAAAGTGGGGAGAAAATAATAAAGGGGAGAGAGAGGGAGGAGTCCGGCCATGTAAAGGGGAAAATGCATGAATGGGAAGGTGCATGCATGGAATTAAGTGAGGTGGAGAGCATGAGGTGGCCGGCCATGCATTTGGGCTGCTAGGTGGGCCGAACTATAGAGGAAAACCATGCATGTGGGCTCGGGTAGTACATGGTGTGCTGCTCTTGGATAGGCCGGGCTGCTCCATGGAGAAGGGTTGCACCTTCATGGGCTCGGGTTTGCTTGCATGGAGGCTCGGGTTGGTCTTTGGGTTGCTTCAAAGAGGAGGCTCAGGTAGCATCATAATGGGGCTCGGGTAGCATCATAGTTGGCTTCACTTGGACCTGAACCTACATGAAAATAGAATAAAATAACATTAGTTATATATATCACAAAATAACACAAATAGGTAGCATAACTTTAGTTATTAAATCTAAACTAAACTTTAACAAACATAATATAACCTAATAATAGTTATATTCATAACAAAACATAGAACATAACATTAAACATACAAATACATAAAACACATACTTAAACTAGGAATTAATATATTAATAAAAAACATTAAAACATAAAATAAAAACATAACAAGCATAATAATACATAAAAGTATAATAAAACCTAAGAATTATGGATACTAAACTACCCCAAAAGGGATGACTAAAACTAGTCATCATTGAGTTTTATTCTCTTTGCGAAATTAGCAGACACCAAGTTTTTGGCATCATTGCCGGGAAATAACTTTTGTTGATAATTTGAAAACTCGTACCTATTACTTTTATAACTTCTCTTTCTCACCCTCTTTCTTAAAAATTTAAAATTAAAAAAAATATTAACGCTCTTAATAGAAACCCACATCACAATTTTTCTACACAACCTAACTCTCTCGAAAAGGGCAATATGGCTTAAATACCACTATCTTGTCTAGTACCTTGCGAACCCTTCATCGGGTAGCTCTTGGGAAGTTCGGGAGTTAAAACATTAAAAAAATCTATTCCAAAAAAATTTAGTAGTTCTCTTTTTCTAGTTTATTTTTCTCTTTCTTCTTCTTCTCTTCATCTAGTGCATGACCCGCGAAAATCCGTCAAATATTTTTGACTTGGACCACGAAATTGAGCGTACTCTTCGGAGAAGATCGTGATTTCAAGGCCCTACTCTCCAAATACCGGTTGAGGAATCCGAATCATTTTCTACTTTAAGAATGGAAGAACTCCACGCGGAGGAAGCCGTGCAAAGGCCTATGTCCTATTATGCATGACCGAATCTAGATGGAACATAATCAAGCATCGTTCTCCCTGCTATAGAAAATAATAATTTTGAACTTAAGCCTAGCATAATTCAAATGGTGCAGTAGTATGTGCAATATGATGTACTTCAAGATGAATATCCAAACGCGCATATAGCTAGCTTTCTTGAGATTTGTGACACCTTTAAAATAAATGGTGTTCCAAATGATGTTATTAGGCTATCGCTCGCGATAGTGGCTACCACTAGCGATAGCAACCATGTAGTATTGTGTTTGCGAAGACTGTCTCGTGGAGACCGTGTGGTTAGCAGCTTAGCTGTGAGCCTGGGTGCCCAGCTTTGATGGCCTTAAGAGCCATTGTACATAACGTTGGTTATGTTTTGAATTACGGGAAAGGGGATGTGACCCGCATCTGTCCATTTGTCACGAATGCTCTGATTTCGGTGATGGCATGGCGATTTGAGCAACAGGAAAGGCTGAAATGTACCCGCTCTACGTGGTTTGGTTAAATAGACCGGCAATTTGTCGTTAGCATGAAGGGAGAGTCGTGGCGATATGGTCTATGTGACATATGTCAGGATATTAATGCTCATGGTTTACTGTTCGTATTGGACTTTTGGATGGTGGTGGGGCTGGGAATCCAGTACACTGATAATGCGCCTTAAGTGCACGAAATGTTGCAGTTGATGCAAACGTTTGTGATATATTGAATGGTTCTTTAGTTGTACCTTCGTGAGATATATATCTATATGAATGTTATTCCTATAGGGAATGAATACCACTGCCATGGGAATGGTTTAAGTCATTGTAAATTGGTCAGCTAAAGCTGACCATTGCCTTGTTTGCCACCATTATGGTGAAATGTCCATGTGCAGGTGCTAGAGAGCCGACTAGGAAATAATGGGTTGCATCCCTTGATGCTATGCCAGCCCTCGAAGGCCAAGCGAAGAGCTTTTTATTGTTTTCATGTGTGGTCGGCCCGCGTGCCGATGTTTGTAAACCACTTTTATGAAGAACAATTGTAAGTCCATAAGTCCGCACTTTTTGGTGTATTTTGTATAACATTCCTATGTGGTATAATAGTGGACATTCTTTGTAACTTGAGTTCTAATAACCCATGAAGCTTTCGCTAGAATCTTCTGAGTTAGGATTCATTTGGTAGTTTTTATATTCACCTGTAACTTCGAGGACTGTTAGTGGAATATGGTGTGGGGCCCCGGCTAGACCTTCTGTTATATTCTACGTTGACGGATGGAGGTGCGATAATTGTATCAACAATAGACCTAATTTGAAGAAGTGTCCCTTGAATTAAGTTGAATTGAGTATGTATTTGATGTTTTTTTTCAGTTATGTGTGGTGCATTTCTTAATTGTTAAGTACAAACCATTGTCAGGTTACAATGGGTCTCCAAACACAATTCTAAATAATGTAATTCCTCATTGTATAGAACATCATGTTGACACATGTGTAATCTCTCTAATAGGGTGTACTTCATCTCTAGAATCCTAGAGAAAGTTGTTATTCAGAGTTTCAGAATTTGCCAAGTAATTATGTCGAGTAGTCACGTGAGGACTCGTGTAATTCTTTGAGTCCTCCCATATATACTCGACAAATTCGTCGAGTACTCAAGTAAGAACTCATGAAATTCGTTGAGTACTCTCAAGAGGACATGTAAACTGCTTTCCAGAGATAGTTTTAAGAATTCCTCGTATACTCAAAGAATTCTTCATGTACTCTCGAGAGCTCATGTAATTTGTCGAAAGGTCACGTGAAGTATAAATACTTCAAGCAATCTCTTTCTCAAGTAGTCTCAACAGGTTTGTTGAGTGGTCTCGAGAGTTCACGTAAGGTCTTGACGAATTATTTCTGTTTGGACTTAAACTTTTTTTTTGAAGGCTCTCAAGATTTAGGGATTCCGCCATGTACAGTACACGTGGATAGTAGAACTGAGTTCAGAATTTAGCCGTTAATGAGGAATCGCCTATAAATCGTAAAGGGTATTTTTTTGAAGCCCTAATTGCTAATCGTGAATCGTAAATCAAATCCAAAAATTCAAATCACACATCACCGATGCTGATAGAACTTTTGGATTCGCGATTCCTCCTACAAGAAAAGACTTGATTGATCTCATGATTTTAGATTCAAATACTTTCAGAGATCCGTCACTCATTAAGATCAGATCATTCTTCACAAGTTTTAGATCCTTCTTCCTCAAGATTTCAGACAAGAATTTCACGCAAAGAAGAAGGGTTTTTTCAGATCTGAGAGAGAAGAATGTTTTCAATCCATTTTTTTCTTATTGCTTTGTAGGAAGTTGATTATTTTGAGTTTTTGTAGATACTTGTTGAAGGATCGAGTGTAAGAGAAGTTATTCTTCGAGATTATAGGAGTTGGATACTCCGAGTGTAAGATTTTTATAATCTTAGTTTTGGTGCAGTAGCTGAGTCTAGTCCAAAGTGCTAGATAGGCGAGGTGGGAAAGTGGACGTACTTATCTTCATGGAACCACTATAAATCTTTGTTTCTGTGTTGTATTGTGATCACTTATTTTTTCTGCTTTATTTTGTTAAATATTTAATTCTGCTAATAGCCGCAAGATTCGCCTATTCACCTAACTCTAGGTGATTTAGGTTGACAACTAGATACTTTTAATTGGTATCAGATCTAATTTGATCATTAAAAAGTTAATACCTTGAACAGATCCTGATCTAAATATCAAAAGAAACAAGCATGTTTGGAATGGAAAAGAGCAAGGATTTATCCTCGATGAAGCTGCTAGTGTGTTCGAAGGAAAATTTCCCTATATAGAATGAAAGAAATTTATCATGGAAGCACATGATCCCAGAATCTTCACAATTATTAAAGAAGGTTCGCATGTTCCTATAACTCCGTCAATAATTGATCCTAATCTGATGGTTCCTAAAAAGGTAACAGACTTGAACAATGATGTGATTGCTCTCCTTGCTCTGGATAAGAAGGCAAAGAACATCATTGTTACTGCGGAAGATGATTTTATGCTGCAAAATTTTATCCACTGTAAGTCTTCTAATGAAATGTGGCAATCTCTGATTATCCTAATGAAAGGAATGGTGGAAGTTAGGGATGATAGGAAATCCCTCCTCAATCAGGAATATGAGGCTTTCAAGCAAGATAAGAGGGACTATTTGTGACTACTACGAAATGTTTTTTAAGATTCAACAGCCAAAGAAATTATGGTCGTGAGTTTACCAATAGGTGAAATTAATGACAAATTCTTGAGATCCCTGACTAAAGAATGGGATACCAAAGTTTGTGCAACAAGGGAGTTTCATAAAATGGCTAGCATAGAAAAACACAACTTGTTCTAGAAGCTGCTTTCCCACGAGCTGCAACTCAACATCAGTAAGACAGAAAAAGAGGGAAGCAAGACTACTGTTAGAGAGATGTCTGTAGCACTGAAGCCCGAAGGATTAAGGAAAGGCAGAGTTGTGTCACTATTTAGGACACATGCTTCAAATGAACATGAAGATTCCGAACCAAGCACCTCCAATTATGAAATGTCAAATGGAGTGTTTTCTTTACTCTCCAAACAATTCAAGAGGATGCTCAGCAAAAGGAGGCAAAAAAAATTAGTCTTCTTTTTCTGATCACGGAAGATCTCGTTGTGAGGGTGATCATCACAAGAAGAGCTACAACAACAACTATAGGTATACATCGAAACAGAACAAACAAGTTTTTTCTGACATACTTTCCTATTGTTATAATATGCCATGAAACTTGATCGTTGACTGCCCACATAAAAAGAGGGAAGGATCTAAGAAAGAAGAAAAGGGATCCTTCAAAGGAAAAAATAAAGAAGAAAAGAGCTTCATCACTAAGAAGTCGAAGACTTTCAACGATAATGACTTAAGTAAGTTAAGCTCGGATGAAGAAGCCTGTTTTGGGCTTATGGCACATACGACGAGGATAACTGCGACTCCCAATATAGTGGGACAATAAATTCACATACTCCTCTGTCTGAATCTAATACAACATACGATGGTCATGAAGACTACTCATCTGAGGAGGATTCAGACTTAATGGTGCAACATCGAGCATTACTAAAGGGATTTGTCAAATGTCGTAAGGTGGTCAAATCTCAAGCCAAAGATATCGTCTCTCTCAAGGCATTGGAGTCTGAACTGAGGGAGGAAATTGAGAGATTGACCCCTCTCAGAGACTAAATTCAATCCTTTAAAGTGGAACTGGAATGCTCTACTGAGTTAGTAAGTATGAAAGAGAAGTTCATAAAGAAATTGGAAGAAAAGTTATTTACTGAAAAGAAGCTTGTAGAAAGCTTCTTGAAGCCAAAGACTGTCCTTCCTCTCTTTTATGGATTTTTAGCCTCTAAGAAGGGTGGTGTTGGATATAATGCTGCTAAGGATAAATGGAAGTGTCCTCAAAGTATAACCTTTCTTCAAGAAGGTAGTTTTTACGACAAATCAGTACGACTTTGGAACAACCTACGGTCATTTTGCTAGACAAACGCATGTTGCCTCTAACAAGAATAACCAAGGATGGATCCATTCTATAAATCCTAAAACGAGTGCTCTCAAGGCATCTCATGAAGAGATCATCCATAAGCATTATGGTCCATTTGTTCATGGATCCTATGCTAAGAAAGTATCGAAAGGCAAACATGTTGCTTAAAACCCATATGAGACAAAGAAGCTGAGTGTATGTTGTTCTCATGAGGCTTCTAATTCTAGATCAGTAGCTCCTGCCAGACCTCCCGTTCAAAAGGTGAGGTAGGAGAAGATAAGAAGGTACAACTGATTTGACTGTTGGTGTTGTGGCAAAATTGGTCATTTCTACATAGATTTTTTGTTCAATTCTATTAATTATAATACACCTCGAGTTAACAATACAAGAAGTACCCCCCCCCCCCCATAATGTTAACACTTCTAGTGGTATTTATCTAATGAGGAACCAAGGACACAAAACTATTTGGTTTCATAAGGGTGTTTAATATATAAATGCAGGTATCTTCAAAGGCCAATAAAAATTCTATCTGGTATTTGGACTGTAGATGTTCCAAGCATATGAATGGAACAAGAAGCCTTCTAAAAAATTTTACCTCAGTCGAAGATGGCCCAAAAGTAATTTTTGGCGGATCCAATAGAGGAATTACAAAAGGCTAAGTTATGATTTCCAATGGTATAGTCTTTTTCACGGACGTGGCTTATATTGAGGTATTATAGAATAATCTCATAAGCATAAGTCAATTATGTCATAAAGGATATATGATTGAGTTCTAAAAGGACAAGTGTTTGATAAAATCGTCTGCTAACTAAAATACTATTTTATCAGGCACTCAGAGTAGAAATTTTTGTCTAAATGTTTTTTCTTAGAGTCTTCTAAACCAGTGTGCTTTTTAGGAAAAGATAGTGCATCTATTTGTGATCAATGACACAAGAGATTAACACATATAAATTTCAAAACTATTAGAATGTTATTCTCCCACAACTTAGTGTGTGATGTACATAATTTTAATTGCATTTAAGAGATACCGTATCATGCATGCCAGATGGGTAAGAAGATAAGGGATACTTTTAAAATCATTTTTACCAAAGATTCTTCCAGATTCTTATATCTGCTTCATATAGACGTATCCGGTCCTACGATTGTCTGTAGTTTAGGAGGTAATGCTTAATCATTGGTAATTATTGATGACTACTCACGCTTTACATGGGTATTCTTTATGAAACACAAGTTAGATACCTTTGACTCATTCACTAAATTTGTCGAACAGATACAAAATGAATTGAACTGCTCTGTAGTCAAAATCAGAAGTGACCATTTGAGTCTGGTTCCAAGACAGAGTTTTGTGCAAGCCTAAGTATCTTTAATGAGTTTTCCACTCCTAATACTCCACAGTAAAATGAACTTGCCAAGAGAAAGAATAGAACACTCATTGAGGAATGTACCACAATGTTGAATAACTCTTCATTACTAGAGTACTTCTGGGCTGAAGCTATCAATACAACTTGTCACATGCAAAACTAAGCCTTAATCAACAAGAATCATCGTAAGACACCTTATGAACTTCTAAAAGGCAGAAAACCGAATATTTCCAACTTTAGAATTTTTGGAAGCAAATGTTTCATACTTAATAACAAGAAGAATCACAAAACTATATTTTGTAAAAAATGTTTTGAAGGTACTTTCGTAGGGTACAGTAGTCATAGTAAGGCATATAGGATTTTTAATAAGAAAATCCTGGTTATTGAAGTGTCTATAAGTATTGTATTTGATGAGATGAGTATGCTTCATAGTAGCTCTTCTACTGTTTTTATTGGAGATTCGGTTTCAATGCTAAGAGAGCCTAGATTAGAAGAAGCGGTCAAAGAAGATCTCTCAAGTTCCATTAAAGTCAAATCTCGGAACTTGATTGAAGATGAAGAACGTGAACCAAAAGAAGCATAACCTTCTTGTGGCACTACAAGGAATCTAGTGATTTGACATTCAAGCTATTGGTTCCATTGATCCCAATGTCCCAGATTTGGAAGAAGTCAAATACTTCAATGATATACAAATAATTGTATTTTATGTATGTTCAAGTTCATGCATGCAGGTTGCTCCTTGTCATATTGATTGGACAGGTGGCTCAAGTGATAATGACAGGTGAACACAAAGAAGCTGGCTTGAAAGGCAGTAATTTGCCTAAGTCCACAGGAATTTAGTGAAGTAAGCTCACTCAACACCTGGTGTCGATATTCGACGAAGTCCACAGGTGTTGAGAGAACCAAGCTCACTCAATGCCTGTTGTCAAGGAAGAATGCTGAAAAAGACAAAAAAGCGGCTACGACCACAGGCGTTGAGTGAATCCAGTTCATTCAATGTAAGACATCAAAAGCGCTGAGTAAAGACAGGAACGTCAAAGCCCAGCAGGTTGTAGAGACAATATTACGGCTAAGTCCACGGGCGTTGAGTGAAGGAAGTTCACTCAACTCCATATATCAAGAAGCGGCATTTTTAACTGAGTCTGTCAAAGGTTAAGAAGTTGCAAGTAGAAAATCAACTAAGTCCAGAAGCGTCGAGTGAACACGGCTCTCGGCGCCTAAAGAAGGAAGCGTTGAATCAAGCTGCTTAAGTCAAAGCCAGAGAAAGTGAAGAAATTGTCTAAGTCCAAAAACGTTAAGTGAAGCCGGTTCACTCAATGCCTAATAAAGAAGACATGCAAAGGCAGAAAGCGTTTAGTGAGGCCAGCTCACTCAATGCCTTCAGACAGATGAAGAATTGACTAAGTCCACAGGCATTGAGTGAAGTTAGTTCACTCAACGCCTAATAAGTGCAAAAAGATTGACTAAGTATTGTGGCATTGAGTGAAGCCAGTTCACTCAACGCACTCAACGCACACAATGCCTGAGAAAGCAGAAGATTGGCTAAGTCCAGAATTGTTGAGTGAAACTTGTTCACTCAATGCACTCAATGCCTTGGATGGAACTGAATATTTGGCTAAGTCCACAGATGTTGACGTCAGCCAAAATCAACAAAAGTCAACAAAATTCACATTCATTGTGGGAAAGCTGGAATCCACCGCTAATGGCGTCGGCGGCCTACTGTATTATTTATTCTATAGAAGGAAGGTGGTAAATCAGCAATTAAAGCTGGGCTCACACATCAAATAACCGTTAATTGGCAGAAGATAAAAGAAAGAATATCGGGAGACGGAATCACGAACTTTTAGGGTTATTCTTTTCGAAAGGCGGAAGATTGACATCATCTTCCTCGCCATTGTTGCCTAGACAAGAAGAAAAAAAGCTCAAATTGATCGACCCGAAAGTTCTTCCAGTTAGCTGTTGTCATCCTCATCATCATCAGCAAGAAAGATGCAGTAGCAAGGCTAACACTAGCTGCGGCCACTTCACAGCCCAAGCTAAGCAATTCCTGAAGATAATTTTTGGAGTAGTGAAGAATAAATCTGGACTGATTTTTCTCACGACATAAGGAATATGACACAGAGATAATTTATTTGGTGTCAAATTAACACCAAATCATTTTCTCTCTGTAAGATCCTTTTGGATGTTAGATGTAAGCCTGTGTTATAAATACTGAGTTTGTATGATCTGTTATAGATCTGAGTGGTAGGGCTTTGGCCTGAGTTGTAGGATCCTCTAGATCTGAGTTGTAGGGATGTCCTCCCAGCCTGAGTGATAGGGCCTTTTGGCCTAAGGTAGGTCGTATTCGGATCACTAAGTTGTAGGGCTCTGTGCTCGAGTTGTAAGTCTTGGAGGTGACTGAGTGGTCATGCGGGATCGTGTTGTAAGCTCTTAGGAGCCGAGATATTAGAGTAGTGCCTTGTCCAACACCTTATTAGAAAGGCGGGAAGACAGCGGATGAACCCATATTCTAGGGAACCATTATAAACTATTGTGTCATCTTTGTGAATATCTTGAAAGCACTAGGAAAAAGATCACCTCTCAAAGCCTAAAATTATAAAAGTTAAAAGACACACTAAAAACCTAGAAACCTATTCACCCCCCCCCCCCTCCCGCCCCTCTAGGTGGTTTAGCTACCCTTGCAAACAAAGACTTTCAAGTGGTATCAGAGGGTGGTAACTCAAGAAAGACTTAACAGTATGAGTAGATCTCCAAGTGTAGCAGTCAAAGTATACTTATGGGTTCAGGAGAGAACTATAAGGAGATTGGATCCATGAAGCTTCCCATCTGCAGAAAGGAAGGATTTGGAATTTGGAAGGAAAGGGTCAGACTCTTCATGGAGGCATCAGACCCAAGGATCTTTATCACTATCAAAGAGGGACCTTTCATCCATATGAACGCCTCTGCTCTGGATGCAAATATCAAGACACCTAAGACTTACTCAAAAATGACTAAGGATGAAATCATTCTTGCCACCCTGGAGAAGAGGGCACATAACATTATTTTCAGTGCCATAGATGACACCACCTTTCAAAATCTGATGCACTGCAAGACCTCCAAAGAGATGTGGTAAACTTTGGTAGTCTACATGGAGGGCATAGAAGAGGTCAAAGATGACAGGAAGTCCATGATAAATCAAGAGTATGAGGCTTTCAGGCAGTTTAAGGAAGAAAGCATAGCCAACTACTATGAAAGATTCTTTATAACAGTTAATGTGCTAAGGACCTATTGCTAGGTCTTTAGTAATTATGAGCTTAATGATAAGTTTCTTAGGTCTCTAACTAGAGCCCGGGACACAAAGATTTATGCCATCAGGAAAGTGCTAAAGCTGGCAGCTACTCCTCCATCAACTCTGTTTGGGAAGCTGCTATCTTATGAAATGCAACTGAATACCAGGAAGGAGGAGGAGAAAAATAGCAAGTCTCAGGCCAGAGAAAATACTGTGGCCTTCAAAGCTGAAGCCAGAAAAAGGAGCAGGGGAAAGACTCGTTCTCCACCAAGGAGGGTTGCTGAGTCTGACTCAAAAAGTTCAGAGACATGCACATCAGACTGCTATATGTCTGATGAGGAGTTTGTTGCCTTATCTAGGCAGTTTATAAAGCTGATGAAGAAGAAGGGGTGGAGGAGCAGACCATCCTCCTCTCATCACCAGGAGGACTACTACAAGGAAAAGAAGATATCCTCCAAGATGGACAGGTATGGTTCTTAACCTGGTAAATAGATTTATAGTAAAGTGGTTTGCTATTGTTGTAGTAAACCTGGGCATGTGATTGCTGACTGCCCAGTCAAAAGAAAGGAGGATGGTGAGAAGAAACACCACCACCAAAAGAGCAAGAAGGAGAAGTACTTCATGGAAAAGAAGGAGAAGAGCTTGTCTGACTCTTCCTCATCAGAATCTAAAGATGTAGAAGCCAACATTGGGCTAATGGCAATGTCTGAGAAAGAGTCCTTCCAGGATCAGCCTGGTCCAGAAAAGGTACAATCTTTATCCAGTTCTTCTTCTAAGTGTGATTATGAGACAAGTCCCTATTCTAGTGCTTCTTCATTAAGAGATGAAGATGGCTCAGAATCTGAGGAAGATAACAATTAATTGATTGATAAGTATGTTGAACTTCTATAGGTCTTAAAAAGAAGTAAGCTACTGGCTAAAAAGAAGGCTCAGGAGATTGCATCTCTACAGCTTGCTGCTTCCCAGCATTCTGAATCATAAATATTTCCGCAGCAGAAAATCAGGGAAGTTAGCCAGCTGAAAAACATCACTATCAAGCAGATAGGTACCATAAAAGACAAGGACAGTCTTATTAGAGATTTGGAGGAGAAACTCTAGAGATAAAAGAGGATTATGGCTAATTTCTCTAAGCCCAATTCGGTGTTGCCCATTATTGACTCCTTCTTCTCTCAGAGAAAAAAGAAAGGTTTAGGTTTCAAGGGAAACACAAGAGCTGCCCCTTTAAAAGGAAAGGGAAAAGCTCCAATTCAGCCACCCATTACCTTTGAAAGGGTAATACTCCCCTCTAACAAGTATGACTAGGACTCTATGTATGGTCACTGGAAGAATGGAAATTCTTCCTGGAATAATACTAGTGTACCTTCTAATAGAAGCAGAAGAGGAATGGTGATGAGTGCCTTCAAGGCATCGCATGAGGAAATTCAAATGGCCCATTATGGACAGTTCTTCTTTAGCGCTCTAGCCCCCACTAAAAAGAATGGTCTGCAGCCAAGTCTCAGATCCATACAACAAAAAGTCTGACAAAGGGCCAGTCTTTCAGCAAGCCTGATTTGGCTGTTTCTGATGCTATCGAGATCATGTCTTCCTCAAAGAAGACTGCAGCTGATGGCATTCAGAGTAGGCCAAATAATTATATTGGAAGACTTGCCTTCATCCAGATCCTAGCTGAAAGGAACCTGAGAAAGGATGTTGGTGTTCCTTCTAGATAGAAAGTTGTTGTCAGCATAACTAGCAGACCAGCTCAGAAAATAAGGTACAACATTCATGAGTGCTAGTGTTGTGGAGAAGTAGTCCTCTATGTCAATGATTGTAGGCATAATCCCAGTGTGGCCAGAGCTAAAGTCAGTCTACCAGTCAAAAAAACTGTTGGTGGACATGTTCATTTTCAGACTGACTTGTACTAAGGACCCTATAAATATTGGTTTCTAAAGGTAAAGTAAATATGTTTTGAAGGTTAGTCCAAGTGCCCATAGTCCTATATGGTACTTGGATAGTGGTTGTTCCTGGCACATGGCTGGAACAAGGAGTTATCTGAAGGAGTAAACTCTAGTGAAGGATGGATCCAAAGTTATCTTTTGTGGTTCAGACATAGGATTCCCTAGAGGATATGGTAAGATCACTAATGATCTAGTCACTATAACCAAAGTGTCTTATGTGGAAGGTTTGTAACATAACTTAATAAGTATAAGCCAGTTATATTATCTAGGCTATTTCACCTCATTCTACAAGGATAAGTGCCAGATTCAGAGGTCAAGTGACCAAAAGGTCATCTGGACAGGCACTAGGAGTGAGAACATCTATTATTTGAATTTTATATGCTTCGATATAGACTCCACAGTATGTCTAGTTGCAGATGATAAAGCCTCATACTGTGTTCAGTGGCACAAGAGGCTAGCTCATCAAAATTATAAAACCATAGGCATGATCTTTAGTGAAGAGCTAGTTAGGAAAGGTCCTAAGATGAATTGCACTAAGAACGGTATCCGCTCTTCATGCCAAAAGGGAAAACAGACTAATACCTCCTTTAAGGGCATTGAGACCAAAGACTCGGTGAGATGCTTATACCTCCTGTATATGGACTTGTTTGGTCCAATGCCAGTTCATAGTCTAGGTAAGAAAGTCTACACCCTTGTGGTTGTTGATGACTTTTCTAGATTTGCTTGAGTTTTCTTTCTTAGGAAGAAGTCTGAAACCCATGATAGCTTCAAGACATTTGTCGAGCAATTTTAGAATGAATTTGACAGTACTGTGGTAAAAATCAGAAGTGACCATGGGACTAAATTTCAATTTGAATGCATGACAAGGTTCTGTGAAGAGCATATGATTCACCAAGAATTCTCCTCTCCTAGAACACCCCTGCAAAATGGGATTGCTGAGAGAAAGAATATGACTCTCATAGAGGCTAGATAGACCTTGTTATGTGACACATCTCTCCCAGAATATTTCTAGGCTAAGGAAGTTAATACTGCATGTCATGTCCTTAATTGGGCTTCTATCACAAAGAGCCATAAGAAGACTCCCTATGAGATCGTAAAGGGAAGAAAACCAAACATGAGGTATTTCAGGATCTTTGATAGTAAGTGCTATGTGCTAAACAATGGAAAGTCCAATGTGACTAAGTTTGTTGTCAAGTCCCATGAATGGATTTTTGTTAGGTACAACAATCATAGTAAGTCCTATAGGTTCTACAACTAGAAAAATCAACTTGTAGAAGGGTCTATTCATGTAGTTTTTGTTGAGTCTAAAATGATTAATAGTGAACTGCCAAGCTCCTCTTCTAGTCTTGTAGGTACTAAACAGATGATGGACAAGATGACTATCAAGGAGGCTGCTCAATTAGTTCAAGATGAATCTGACAGAGTGTGCACTCTCGAGGAAGCACCAGGAAAATAGGTTGTGGATGATGATCAACAAAGTAAAGACAATGAAGATCAAGAAGCTGAAGCAAGATTACCTCCAGCAGTCAGGCATCTCAGTGATCATCCAAGACTCCAGATCATTGGTGATGCCAGCCAAGGAGTAGTGAGAAGGAGTAAAAGTTTGAATAAAGCTTTGTATTCTATCTTCCTAGCACAAGTTGAGCCCAAGAGATTTGAAGAGGCCAACACAGATCAGTTCTGGATTGTAGCAATGTAAGAGGAACTGAACTAGTTTAAGAGGTGTAAAGTCAGGAAGCTAGTTACCAGACAACAAGAACGCAATGTCATTGGAGTCAAGTGGATCTACAAAAATAAACTTGATGAAAATGGCATTATAGTTAAGAATAAGGCTAGTCTGGTGGCTAAAGGATACAAGAAAAAAGAAGATATTGATTTTGATCAAACCTTTGCACTAGTAGCCAGATTGGAAGCCGTCAGAATTTTCCTTGCATATGCTACATACCAAGGATTCAAAGTCTACCTGATGGATGTGAAGTCAGCCTTTCTGAATGGTGACTTAAAGGAAGAGGTTTTTGTTGAACAACCTCCAGGTTTTGTTATTCCTAACACACCTCATTCTATTTATAGACTTAGGAAAGCTTTATATGGGCTGAAGCAAGCTCCTAGAGCTTGGTATAAGACATTGTATAGCTTCCTCATTGAGAACAAATTCTTAAGGGGAAGATAGACAAGACCCTATACCTAAGGGAATCTAAGGGCAAGATCATCCTAGTCCAGATTTATGTTGATGACATAATCTTTGGATCTACTGATGACAACCTTTGCAGGAAGTTTGCTAAACTTATGCAATGGAAGTTTAAGATGAGCAGTATGGGTGAGCTCAAGTTCTTCTTGGGCATCCAAGTAAGAAAGACTGATGATGGCATGTCCATATCCCAGTCTAAGTTCATCAGGGAGTTAATCAAGAAGTTTGGTATGGAGAATGTCTCCACCATGAAAACTCTCATGGGGTTAAGTATGCCTATAAGCAAAGATGAGGTAGGGAAATTTGTTGATGAAATTTTGTATAGAGGGATAATTGGCTCCCTTTTACACCTTACTGCAAGTAGGCCAGACATCATGTATGCCACATATGTTTATGCTAGGTACCATTCCTTCCCTAAAGAATCTCACTACTCTGCTGCTAAGAGAATTTTGAGGTATCTTAAGGGCACACCAGATCTTGGCCTATGGTACCCTAGAAATAGGGATTTTTATCTAACAGGCTATTCAGATGCAGATATGGCAGGCTACAAAGAGGACAGGAAAAGAACTTCTCTTGGAGCAGCAAGAACCAATCAAGTATTGTAATTTCAACTGTAGAGTCAGAATATATAGCTATTGGGAACTGCTGTGCACAGTTGTTGTGGATCCAGCATCAGCTCCAGGACTACAAACTTCAAATAAGTAGAAGTACTTTATTTTGTGATTCTATTAGTATCATCTCATTTTCTAGGAATCCTGTCTCACACAGCAGGACTAAGTATATTGAGATAAGATGTCACTTTATAAGAGAGCATATGGAATGTGAAGATATCAGCCTTTATTTTGTCCCTACAGATAAGCAAGTGGATGACATCTTAACTGAGCCACTAGATGAAGCAAAGTTCAACACCTTCAAATTTGAGTTCGGTATGTTGAACTTGGTATAGCTTCAATTGCTCTTGATGTTGTTTTTTGTTGTAGCTTGTACTACTTCTTGCAGATAGAAAAGACCTTCAGAGGTATCAAGATGTTCAAGTGGATCAAGTGCTATCATGAGTCAATGCTCCTATTGAGGGGGAGCAAGTCCAGCACTTGCAGGAACAAATTCTACTTCTTGCATAAAAGGTACAAGCAGCTGATTATCTACAATCAGATAGGGGGATAAGATGTTCAGAATCAGATAGGGCCAGCACCTCCCTGACTATTCTACAGAAGTCAAAAAGGGGGAGAAGGAAGTGATCTATCCACTTAAGGAAGTGATCTAAGGATTTCATCAAGAATATAAGAAGGATATGATCAAGGAAATGATCAAGGCTATGCAGCAAAATAGGGGGAACAGCAAAATAGGGGGAGTAGCAAGTTATGATGATCACTTTGCAATCTATTTCTGTCAAGGACAATGTGGTAACCTATAACTTGTTTAACTTATAAAAATTTTCAAATATATTGCTGCATATGTTGTGTGTATCATTGACTAAGAGTTTTGAGGAAAGGTTTTGACTTCTTCAAATAGGGGGAGATTGATGGGTTCATTGATCCCAATGTCCCAGATTTGTAAGAAGTCAAACAAGTCAATGATATACGCATAGTTATATTTGATGTATCTTCAAGTTCATGCATGCAGGTTGATCCTTATCACAATGATTGGACGGTGACTCAAGTGAAAATGACAGGTGGACACAAAGAAGCTGTTTGGAAAGGTAGAAATTTGCCTAAGTCCACATGAATTAAGTGAAGCAAGCTCACTCAACACCTGGTGTTGATATTCGACGAAGTCCACACGCATTGAGTAAAGGAAGCTCACTTAATTCCACTTGTCAAGGAAGAATTCTGAAAAGGACAAAAAAGCAACTAAGTCCACAAGTATTGAGTGAAGCTAGTTCACTCAACGGCAGACATCAAAAGCACTGAGTAAATATAGGACAGTCAAAGCCCAGTAGGTTGTATAGATAATATTGTGGCTAAGTCCACAAGCATTGAGTGAAGGCAGTTCACTCAACGCCATATATGAAGAAGGGGCGTGTTTAGCTGAGTCTGTCAAAGGTTAAGCAGTGGTAAGCAAAAAATCAACTAAGTCCAGAAGAATCGAGTGTTCACGGCTCTCAATGCCTGAAGAAGGAAGCGTTGAATCAAGGTGCTTCAGTCAAAGCCATAGAAAGTGAAAAAATTTGCTAAGTCCATAAGCGTTGAGTGAAGCCAGTTCACTCAACTCCTAATAAAGAAGACAGGAAATGGTAGAAAGCATTGAGTGAGGCCAGCTCACTAAACGCCTTTAGGCAGATGATGAATTAACTAAGTTCAGGGTTGTTGAGTGAAGCTAGTTCACTCAACGCCTAATTAGTGCAGAAAGATTGACTAAGTACTTAGGCGTTAAGTGAGGCCAGTTCACTCTACGCACTCAACGCCTGTTGAATTAGAAGATTGGCTAAGTCTAGAATCATAGAATGAAGCTTGTTCACTCAACGTACTCAACGCCTGGGATGGAACTGAAGATTAGTCTATGTCCACAAATGCTGACGTCAGCCAAAGTCAACAAAATTCAATAAAATTCAAATTCATTACGGGAAAGCTGGAATCCATCGCTAATGGCACCGGCGGCCTTCTATATTGTTTATTCTATAGAAGAAAAGTTCTACTGCAACAATTAAAGCTGGGCCCATACGGCATATAGCCTTTAATCGGCGGAAGATAAGAGAAAGAAGATCGAGAGATGGAATCACAAACTTTTAGGGTTATTCTATTCGAAAGGCAAAATATTTTCATCGTCTTACTCGCCAATATTATTGAGACAAGAAACAAAAAAGCTCAAATCGATCGGCCCAAAAGTTCATCCAGTTAGTTATTGTCATCCTCATCATCAACAGCAAGAAAGAAGGAGCACCAAGGCTAACCCTAACTGTGGCCACTTTACAACCCAAGTTGAGCAATTCCTGAAGATAATTACTGGAGTTGTAAAGAAGAAATCTGGACTAATTTTTCTTATGATAGAAGGATTAATACATAGAGATAATTTCTCTGGTGTCAAATACACACCAACTCTTTTTATCTCTATAAGATCCTTTTGGATCTTAGTTGTAAGCCTATGTTATAAAGGCTGAGTTTGTTGGATCTATTATAGATCTGAATGGTAAGGCTTTGGCCTTAGTTGTAGGATCCTCTGGATCTGATTTGTAGGGCGTCCTCCCAGCCTGAGTAATAGGGCCTTTTTGCCTGAGGTAGGTGGTATTCTTACCACTGAGTTGGTTGGCTCTATGCCCGAGTTGTAAGTCTTGGAGGAGACTGAGTGGTCCTGCAGGATCGTGTTGTAAGGTCTTAGGAGCTTAGATATTGGAGTAGTGCCTTATCTAATACACTGTTAGAAAGGCGGGAGGGAGAGTGGACGTACCCATAATCTTGGGAACTACTATAAACTTTTGTGTCATCTGGGTGAATATCTTGAAAGCACTAGGAAGTACATCACCTCTCATAGCCTAAAATTATAAAAGTTAAAAGACACACTAAAAACCTAGAAACATATTCATCCCCCCCCCCTCTCGTGTTTAGCACCCTTGAAAACAAAGAATTTCAAAGAGATCACCCCATTGACTGATCATTGTGAACTTAGGAAGGAGTTAGAATAAGAAGAAGTATTGCAAAAAAGCCTCTTTGAATTTTATTTCACAGATTGAGGCAATAGGTAGTTAAAGGAAGTAAACAAGGGTGCTTCATGGATCGTTGTAATGTAAGAAGAGCTCAATCAGTTTTAAAGGTGCAAGGTGTGGGAGCTAGTACCAAGGCCCAAAGGTCAAAATATTATAGGGAAGAAATTCTTTAAAACAAGGAAGAAATGGAATTATTATAAAGAATAAAGTCAGGCTTGTACTCAAGGTTACTGAAGAATAACGAATACATCGACAAACTTTTGCTTAAGCTGAAGTAGATTGTTCCTAGCCAACCAAGGTGTTCTGTGACTCATTTGTAATTTAAAGGAGGAAGTATACTAACAACCCCCAGTGTGATAGATTTCCTGAATAAAGCTGGTTAAAAAATAGATCAAACTTGGTAAAAGACGCTATCTACTCTTCTTGAAAATAAGTTTTCAGGGGAAGGATAGATAAGACATTATTTCTTAGAACGTAAAATATGTTAAAACATATGATATATTATATTTGGATCAAGACGACAACCTATCACTTCAAGGGAAGTTTAAAATGAGCAGTATTAGTGATCGGTATTTCCTAGAGCATACGAAGAAATTTTTCATCTCTTAAGAACTTCACTAAGACATCAATATACAACATTGAGGAATCCAATGGGTTCATATATCTCTGTAAGGATGTGAAAGGAAAACTTTGATAAAACAAATATAAAAGCATAATTAGATCCTTGCTCTACCCTTCTGCTAGACAGATATAATGTTTTCAACATATATCTGTAGATATTTAACGAATCACCACTACAAAGAAGAGATATCTGCACACCGAATCTTGGCTTAGATCAAGAAGTAATGACCAAGTTTTTCAGATGCTGATCTGCAGGAAGTTGGATGATAGGAATGCACTTCAAATGAAGGAGGCTTATCTCTTCGAGTAGTAAGAAGCTAGTGTTGCTTGAGTCGGATTACATCTCTATAGAGTTGTTGCGCACAACTTCTATGGTTAAGGAATCAACTTGCTCAACATGAAGCTGAAGTAGATTCCAGTTCTGTGAATCTAGTCAAACAATCTACTCTATCATAGCCAGATAAAATATGTTAAGATACAATATCACTTCATCCGGGAATACGAAGAACAAAGGACATTATTTGTTATGTCTCAACGGACAGACAGGTTGTAGATATTTTCTGCTAGATGAAGCCAAGTTCACATCTTTCAAAATGAGAACAAAGAATCATTTTTGAAGAAATTTGTCCAAGTGCAGAATTTCTTTTCAAGTTCTCACGCAAGTAATCTTGAAATAAATAAGAAAAACTCAAGTGTTTTCGACGAATTAATGAGACATCTCTACGAGACATCACGATTCCTCTCAACGAAATTCACAAGCACTCACTTGAGCTTTCAACAAATGTACTTATCAAGATTTTCTTTTTCATTGGATTAAAAGAATCTTTATCTAATATTGAAAGGTATGCGCCTCTTCAATTTTTGTAAAATAACATATCTATATAAGTGTTTTAAAGGCATTACAAGACTTTACGCATACTTCTCGAAACCCTTCATCAAACTGTGCAAAGATATCTTTGTTTTTTCTTCCACTGGTTCTTCTTCTTCCGTCATTTTCCTCCAATCTTTCAGGAATGGCTCGTAGAGGTGCAAACAATCTTCAAGTTGGAGGAGATCTCGTTAGATCAGGGTTTGCTGGTGCTTTCAATGAGTTCCGAGTCATCATTCTTTTGTTTGAAACTGCCAGACTTTCGTTCATTCTGGAGAAAGAGTGTCATATTCCTAACAGAGTGGTTTTAGAATTCTTCAGGAATGCCGAGCTTAGGTACGAAGGTTCTCTCATCAAAAGCAATGTCCAAAATTTTGAGGTTAGAATGAAGAAAAAGTTTTTAAACCAAATTTTGCGAATGCCGGAGGTAGAGGAAGAAGATGAACTATCTGATGAATACTACAATTAAAATTTATCATTCTATGATTTAGAGAAGAAAACTACTACTATTCAAAGGACGGAGATGAATGTTGAATGAAAATTATTAAAGGACATTCTCGAGGAGGTGTGTCTGTGCAAGACCGGTTCTCATGAGTATATTTCAGGAGACATGTTTAGGTTGCTGAAATCAATTATCTGCAGGAAGAGAGTGAACTGGGGAATCATTTTATTTGACAGAATCACGACCAGCCTGATGGCACCAAATTTTGGAAGGATTATTTTTCTATATCTTAATCAGCTGAATAGAAATCAGTTTGGCACATTACTAATATACCTATTCATCATCTCAAGATGATAGAGTACTATATTTTTGCTAAATTGGGAAGGAGAATTCCCAGGCAAGGTGCAGAGAGGGAAGTGGGTGAATGTTCTTATATGTAGGATAGACCTAACACTTCCATGGAGAAGGATGTGGCTCCACCCCCCCCCCCCATGAAGCACCTAAGAATGTTGGTGCAGTTGCTGAGGGGGAGAACATAGAAGAATTAGCTGAAGAAATTGTTGAAGTACCTGCTATTCTAGTAGAAACAGATGTTGAAGAGGCAGTTCCTTTGTTGGAAGATTTTTTAGTTGAGACTACTACAAAGCCATCTATCCAAGAGTCATTGGAACAAAATTTTTAACTTGCGTTAGTCAAAGGAAAACCAATTATTGTGAAGCCCGAATGGGTGGTGATCAAATCTGCTCCATCTCCAGGAGGAGCTACATCTAGCAGTTTTTAAACCAATTCTAATAGTTTTGAAAATCACAGATCTCATGGTGAGAGTGCCCTTCTATCAAATAATTCCTTGTCACAGTTATTAAAAGCCATGCTATCCTAGCAAAAGTACCACTTTGATTTTTTCCTTGAAATAAGTATTTCGCAAAGTGGGTCGGGTAGAAAAGGATCTAAATGATGGGTTAGCTCAGGTGAATCACAACATGGAAAAGTTGAAGACCTTTTTTACTGGCTGGATGTATCATGGTAGCAAGGCTATAGACCATGCCATCTAGGGCATTGGTCTTATTCATAATATGGTAGTTCACTTATCTTTTGAGAATGATGTGATGTTACATTACTATGATTCTAGCATGCATTATATAGATTATAAGATAGGAAAGTTAAAGGATGAGATTATCCAAACCCTACTTGAAGAAGTCAGAAAGGGGGAGGAAAAAGTAGAAAGTAAGTTTGAATCATTGAAAGAAGGTGTTCGTCATTAGATTCATAGTGTTAATGAATACAGCTTTAAAAATACCAAATGGCCACATGATGGGTTTTTAGGGTGAGCTCAGCCTCAGTTCTCTGGTTCAAAACAATATTTTGTTGGTTATGCCCCTCAAGATCAGTATGCATTGTTGTCAAATCCAACTATGGAAGAATCCTCAAGGCCCTATCAAAAAAGGAGAAGGTATGGGGAAGGACCATCTGCAAGCAGATCAGAACCAGCTCAAACAAAAGATCTAGCTAAATTTTGGAGTCCTATCTCTAAAGGGATTATTCTGGACACTTTTCAGTTAGTTGATCTGTCAAAGAAGGAACCAAAGCAATATTATAGCAAGGAAAAATGGGACAAGCATAAGATTTCTAATGTGAAGAAGAGGCTTCATTTTAGAAAGCATGGAAAATCCAATACTGATGCTCCTCCTCCTCCACCTAAATATTATCCTTATCCCAATGCTTATTTTGACAGTCAAGTAGAAAAGAGGAAGGGGAAATCATAAGACTCCTATTTCTTCATGATCTGTTATGATGAGAATGTTTGAAATTCCATTAGAAACACTCATATAAATATTATTATTTTGTTAATCTCTATTCTTTTCATTATGTCATTTCAGAGTTTCTTGTAATTTTTTTATGTGCAATTTAGCTTAGTATATAGGTTTCTGACTTATTCAAATAGTGGGAGATTGTTGGGTATTATATCCACAATAGCCCTGATTTGACGAAGTGTCCCTTGAACTAAGTCTAATTGAGTATGTATTTGATGTTGTTTTTAGATATGTGTGGTGCAGGTCTTAATTGCGAAGTACAAACCATTGTAAGGTTACAATGGGTCTACGAACACAGTTCTACACAATGTATTTCCTCATTGTATAGAAGATTATGGTTACCCACGTGTAATCTCTCTAATGGGTGTACTTCATCTCTAGAATCCCAAAGAAAGTTGTTCAGAGTTTCAGAATTTTCAAAGTAATTTGATCGAGTAGTCTCGTGAGGACTCCTTAAATTAGTCGAGAACTCGCGTAAGCACTATCAAAATTCGTCGAGTGATCTCGGGAGTACTTGAGAGATCACTGTGAACTGTTTTCCAGAATGGCTAAGTTAAAGAAGCTTAGTCCTCTCATATATACTCGACGAATTTGTCGAGTACTCATGTAAGTAATCGTGAAATTCGTCGAGTACTCTCTAGAGGACATGTAAACTCTTTCTAGAGATTGTTTGAAGAATTTATCGTATACTCAAAGAATTCGTCGAGTACTCTCGAGAGCTTATGTAATTCGTCAAAAGGTCACATGAAGTCTAAATAATTCAAGCAAACTTTTTCTCAAGTAGTTTTAATGTTTTTGTCGAGTTGTCTCGAGAGTTCATGTAAGGTCTCAACAAATTATTTCAATTTGGACTTAAACATTTATCATTTTCATTTTTGACGGCTTTCCATATTTAGGGCTTCCGCCATATATAATACACATGGAGGGTAGAACTGAGTTGAGAATTTAGCCGTTAATCAGGAATCACCTATAAATAGTAAATGGAATTTTTCAGAAGCCCTAATCGCTAATAGTGTGTAACGACTTAAATTTCTTGAGGCGTGAGATGCTTCTCTGGGGGTTACCGCCCGACTGTAGCTAGTTACCACGTGGAGGTACCTCCAGGGTTTGTGTCGAGAGCGTCGAGTTCTCGAGAAAGTGTCGAGTTCTCGAGAAAGTTGTTACCGCGCGGTGGAAAGTTGTTACCGCATGGCGGTAGCAGGGGAATTAATCGGCCAGACTTCTCGGGAAGCTATCGCCTGGCGATAGGGTTACCACTAGTGATAGCTGGGTCAATTTAATTGACATGGTTCTCGGGATCATATCACGCAGCGGTAGAAGTTAGTGTGCGGTGGTAGCGCCTAGTGTCGTGTCGTAACCGACGCCTCTATCGCGCGGCATTAGCATCCTATCGCACAGATGTAGTGAAACTGTAATGGCATTGGCCACGAGTCGGCCTGTAATTGGAGGGTTTGGGAAGTTGTGCACGAAATGAGGTGTTGTATTAAAGTACCGCGCGGCGATAGCTAGTTACTGCACGGCGGTAGCTTTATCTATATGCCTGATTTTGGCCGTTTCCACTTCATTTTTTCTAGATTTAGAGTAGGCTTGGTTTTCCTGGAGGAGGAGCGCTGTCCCCGGAGGGTAAATCTCGTCGTCGTTGAAGTTCCAGAGTTCCATTCGCAAGCTGATTCTAGATCTGTGGAGGCAAGATCGTTGTGTTCGTGTTCATCCGTCTAGATCTTTGGCATGGCGCCAAAGAGACCGCAAAGGGTTACGATTCTCAACTTGGACATGTGAAGTCCTCTTCCTTTTGCATAGGAAACCCTCTCCTGCGATTGTGCGGTGAGCGTGATGTTTTTCCTTCAGGTAGATATGGTATATACCCGTAGTTTTACATATAGAGTTCGGAATCGAAGTACAAACATAGGCATGGTGTGTGAAGCCCATCTGGACAGGTTGATCTGGATTGGTGATGTTTTCATTATGCTTGTATTGGCCGAAGAAGACTCTATGATGTTTATTTTTCGGGTTTCTACACAAGAGATTGTAGCCGGGAACCATGGGGACTAACTCCAAGGAGCACCCAGAAAACTTGCTAGAATCACATTTCTTCTAGATACCGCATGGCAGTAGTGCTACCACAGGCGGTAGCTCCTTGAGAGCTTTGTTTGTGGCCTGTGTTATGGAGACCTGGGGCTTGAGATGTTGGGCTGAGAGCACTGGGAGCCCAGCCAGGTGGCTTGCAAGCCACCCATATAGCATAACAGGGTTATGTTTTGACTAGAGGAGTGGGAATGGGGAGGCCGACCCGCATCGCGGTAGTTTTTGCCCGACGATGTGAGCAACGGGAAAGGGATAAACCTACCCAATAGTTGTGTGGTGCATCTGTAGGTAGTGATGCCTGTCGCAGACATAGTTACGGGTCTTAGGCCTTGTGCATGCCATAAAGACTACCAAAATGCTCATGTTTGTTGTTGTCTTATGAATGGTGGTGGGCCCATGATTTTATCCATACATCGAGAATGTACCCTGAGTGCACGGGGTGTGTGGCCGTTCATGCCTATGCCTGTGGTGAAGTGTTCTTAAATTGCACTTTCATTACTATGTTTGGTTTTGCTAATACTTTGCAGGGAAGGAGCTCCGTCGCCCCGAGTAAAGGGCAGAGTCGTTATAATTTGGTCAGCTTTAGCTAACCGTTGCCTTATTTTGCCACCATTCGGTGGATTGTTCTTATGCAGGAACAGGTAAGCCAAGTGGCAAGTAGCGGGCTAAAGCCATTGATGCTATGCTAGCCCTTTGAAGGCCAAAGCGAAGTGTTTACTTTTACTTGTTTTCATGTATGGCCGGCCTACGGGCCGAAGTATGTAAAACACTTTAATTCAAGTTTAATGATGTATGGTCATATGGCCAAGACTCAATGTGTATTGTACTTTCATTCCTACTTTTGGTTATAGTGGACATTCATGTGCTGTAATGGGTTCTTCTAACTTGCTTAAAAGCTTTTGCTAGAATGCTCCGCGTTAGGTTTCGATATCATCTCATAGTATTGTTGTATTAATATATAACTCCGCTGTCTGTCTGTGGAATATGGCGTGGGGCCCCAGTCGGACCTTCTGTTATATCCCATGAGATGGATAGGGGTGTTACATATTGAATCATAAATCAAATCCAAAATTTAGAATGGTTCATCACTGACGCAGACATAATTTCAGGATTCGCGATTCCTCCTACAAGAAAAGACTCGATCGATCTCATGATTTCAGATTCAAATACTTTAGGAGATCAGTCGATTCTCAAAATCATATCGTTCTTCACAGTTTAAGATCCTTCCTCGAGATTTTAAACAAGGCTCTGAGAGAGAAGATGGTTTTCAATCCATTTCTTTTCTTATTGCTTTGTAGGATGTTGTTTCTTATGATTTTTGTAGATCCTTGTTGAAGAATCGAGTGTAGGATAATTTGTTCTCTAATATTTTATGAGTTGGATACTCAGAGTGTAAGATTTTTATAATCTGAGTTTTGGTGAAATACTAGCCCTAAGTGCTAGATAGAAGAGGCGGGAAAGTGTACATACCCATCTTCAGGGAACCACTATAAATCTTTATGTTTATGTTGTACTGTGATCTCTTGTTTTGTGTGCTCTATTTTGTTAAATCTTTAATTCCGCTAAAAGCCATAAGATTCGCCTATTCACCCCCCTCTAGGTGATTTTGGTCGATAAATAGATACATTCAAAAACAGAAGTCTCGAAAGCGAATCCCTAAAATGAAATATACAAATCTACATGACTCATCATCGACCGTACCATGTCTAACAAAATATGATTCCTCCACTCAGATGTACTATTATGTGGTAGTGTTCCGGGTGGAGTAAGTTGTGATATAATACCACACTCTTTCAGATGATCACAAAATACATGACTTGGATATTCTCCACCTCGGTCGGATAAATGCAATACCACACTCTTTATTTAGGTAGTGATAAGGGTCCACTCACCTTAAGGAGTGTTTATCACGTAATAGGCATGAGGAAGAACCTCTTCTTTGTGACCAACACGATGGACATGGGCTATTACGATCTGTTTAGCCGAATAGAAGTGAAGTTTCTCTACAACATGCCAGTGGTGAAGGATGATTTTGCTCATGTAGGGAGAAGTGTTAAGGACTTGTTTGTGTTATAAACAAGCTCCTAAGTTGATCGGATGAGGGCCAATGATAATGCTGCTATATGGCACGAGAGGCTGGGACATATCGGGATGGACAAGTTGAAAGCTATGACAGTGAAGAGCCTTGTGAAAGGCTTACCTAAGTTATCATCATTCGGCGACGGTCATGTATGTGTAGGATGTCAATATGGTAAGGCTCATTGCCTTCCATTTGACAAGTCACAGACCAGGAGAAAAGCACAATTATAGTGTATCCATGGTGATCTGATGGGTCTGACAATCACCGCTATTCTTGGAGGCGGCATATATATGGAACGAGGTACATATGGGTGTCCTTTTTGAAGGAGAACTCAGATGCATTCCAGTTGTTTGTGGAGTTCAAGGAGCTGGTGGAGGGCTGGCTTGGTTTGTGGATTAAGAAGTTGAGAACGGACAATGGTGGTGAGTTCGTTTTAAATGAGTTCTGTAACTTCTGTAGGAAGCATAGAATCAGAAGAGAGCTCACCTTTGTTCATACTCCACAACAAAATGGAGTAGCAAAACGGAAGATCCGTCATCTAACAGAGACCTGTAAGTGTTGGCTTCATGCAAAAGGCATTCCTATGGCCTTTTGGGTAGAAGGGATGGCATGTGCAACTTATGTCATCAATCAGATGCCTCTGAGTCCGATCAACATGAAGTCTCCTCATGAGATGATGTTCAAGGAGAAGCCAAGCGTATGACACCTTTGGGTGTTCGGGTTGACCTGCTATGTACACGTTCCCGACGCTCTCAGTACAAAGCTGGATACAAAGGCGAGGAAGCATGTCTTCGTGGGCTATGATGAGAGGAAGAAGGGATGGAAGTGTATGGACCTAGTGATGAAGAAGATTATTGTTTCCAGATACGTGGTGTTTGACGAACTAACGTAATATGGAGGTAGATTATTTGTGGAGCTATAAGAAAGCAGGTCAGATGACGAGCAGGAGGAAGTTGCTAAGGACCTTCTGGTGGAGCTTCTTGTGTCACCAAGATCTCCAGGTGTTTCTAGCTCTAGGGCAGAGGCTTCCAGTTCAGGATGTAGGGGGAGTGGTGTTCCAAGTATGTCCGGGAACGGAGCTGATTCAGAAGACGCAATGGAAGTGGTGATCCATGGTCAGGTTCTTCAGAAATTGAACAGGACCATCAAGACACTGGCTCGATACAGTGAAGGGAACATGGTGAGCTTTGTCTCTTATTTCTTTGCAGGACCTCTAGACGAGTGAGAGTCTTCTAGCTTTCAAGATGCCAATACAGTCAAGGAGTGGGATTATGTCATGGTGGTGATCGCTTTTCGTGCTAGAGAAAATAGATCCAAGCTAGCAATCTAACTAGGCATGTATACCAATCGAACTGTAGCTAGGGGACAAAAGTGTCATATTGAAATCTGGGAACTGTTGAGTAAACCTACTCACACGAAGGCTATTATCTTATCGAAGAATGGTTTTAGGGTTAAAAGAAAGCTAATTGTGATTAAGAAAAGAAATATTACGCTAAAAGAGAACTACTTGTAAATAAATAAAGAGCTATTAAAAGCGATCACAACGAAGGGTTGAAACGATGAAATGGAAAAACACTTGATCGAGAATCACCTCGGTAAGAGTTGACTAAAAATGCGATAAAACCCCTAACTTAATAGGTTAAAGGACATTGACCATAGAGGTTACCAAAGCTTGAACACGCTTCTCTCGAAGTTGTGCCCAACTAAGTTTAGGAAGGTCCGACTGAACTCTCGTCCAAATCGGACACCTAAAGCTCGCTTTACGCTGTGAACCCCACTATTGGATTTCACTCCAATCCGGGAGATTTGGACGTCTGCCTCTCTCGAGTGGTCCGTGCAACTCTCTTTACTCTTGAGTGTTCACTTCAAACTACGAGCCTCTCGCTAGCTAAGAGTGAAAACAAAGATGGAAATTATATATCGATGATATAACTCCAAACATGAATAATCAAGAGTAAATCAAAGGCCTATACCCTAAAAAGAAAAAGTAAATTTAAAGCATCAAAAATTAATCAACTCGAACCTTAGATCATAAAGATCGAGTATAAGGAGGATTAGTTAATCATGGAGAAGTGGAGGAGGAGGGATGAGTAGAAGAACATTAAGAACACAAAATAAAGGAGCGCTTTTTATTAAATCTAGAAGAGAACTATAACTTGAAAAAAAAGGATTACACTTGCATGGAAATGAAACCTAAGCTAGCATTACATTTAGCAACTAAAACAATTACAAAAACTATAACAAAATATTACACAATGCTATGGATAAGAAAGACATAAAATGAGAAAGAGAGAGAGAGAGAACATGAAAAACACTAAGAAACAAAAGGGAAACACATCCCCTCTCAACCCAAAACTTCTTGCTGGACACAAGGGGGAGGCCTGAATTTATAGAAATTCTCACGTGTTGGTCACGCCCTCTGTCATGCCCAGGGAGGGCGTGTTAGGGGGGAGTGACATGCACGGAGTTGACCTCGGGCTCTAGATTCTGGCGGGAATGATGATTGCTTCTATACAATGGTGGACAAGTCCTGGGCCACGCCTGTGTAGGAGGGGCGTGTAAGGCACGTCAAGTCTCAATGATTGGTCGGAAATCTGTCAGTCATCGAAAAAGGTTGAACATGCCCCAGGGACACGCCCGTGTAGATGGGCGTCTCAGTACTATTGACGTGCAGCAACAAAAAATCTTTAAATGCAGCAACAGGATTCGGGATGAGGGTGACATGCCTAGAGACACGCCTAGGGAGGTCGTGTTAGAGGGGCGTGTCAGGTGTTTTTCTCGGGATTTGAGTTCTGGCATTAAACTTCCTCGGGATCTGGTTTCATGCCCTATGACATGCCCAGGGAGGGCGTGTTAGGAGGGCGTTTCAGGTCATTTTTGGCCGAAAGCTCTAGAAACTTGAAAAAAGAGAAGAAAACATTATTTTTAATAATATATACAAAAAGAGGCCAACAAAAAAGCTTACAAGACATGATTTGTGTATTAAAAACAAAAAAATACCCTAATAGTTTAGACAACAAAACGTACTATCAAATTCCTCCAAGCTTAAGCATTGCTTGTCCCCAAGCTTAAGCTTTGCTTGTCCCCAAGCAAATATATAAAAACTAGCTAACCATAAAAAGTGACTAATCAAAAAGTTCTAATTATGCTTACACATGTACTATGCAAAATTCTAAGTAGGGAGAAGGTGAAACATACACCTAAAACAATTACTTAAACATAGTTTAACAATTTATAAACTTTACTAACGAAAATAAATCATCCAAAATTTTAACAAAATTGTTTAAATAAATATAAGCAAGGCAACGAAATGAAAACAACGCATTGAGTTGTTACTGGATCCAAGAGACACATTATAATTATATCAATCAAATAACAAAAATCTAAATTTAAATCCAAAACTAATACTGATTTACTTTTCTTCTTTACTTAGCTAATAAATAAAATTCAAAAGAATGAACAAAAAGGACTTATTAGTACAAAATGTTTGGTTTAGTATTATGATTAGGAGTGGAATTCAAAGATAAACAAGGAGGCTTAAAAAACACACTAAACCCAAACAAAGAGTTTCAAAAAAATTATAAATAAAATATTTTTCTTTCTTTTTCTTTTCCATTTTTTTCTTTTTCAAAATAAAGGTCATATTTAATTTTTCTTTTCATTTTAAAATTAGCCAAACAAAAGTAAACAATTCTATTGAGCAAACTTTTTTCAAAACTTCTCCAACTATATCACAAAATAACACTATCATAATCATGAAAATTTTTAAATGAAACTCAAAAAGCTTAGTGTGACTAGATAGGTTGGAAAATTTGGCTTTTGTGAAGATGAAATGATAATTGGAGCTATAATTTGAAATTGTAAAAAGGCTCAAAAGCGGCTAACTAGGGGTAAAAATTTTTAGGTTGGCAAGAAGGCTCAAACGAAAACAAAAAACGACCTAAATCATTTTCAAGCTTTTAAATTTATTTAAAGCATAGTTTTGAAGAATTTCAAAAAGCAAGTCCTAGATAATAAAAGAAGATTGATGAAGTTATCTTGAAAATTAAAATAATAGGTGACTTGGATCTTTCACATCTACTATGTTAATCAAAAATTAACATTACAAAAATTATCCAAAAATAAAAAGGAAAATAGTGGATTAAATATTTTTAAGAAAGTAAAGAAAATAAAGAACGAAAACCATAATAAAAATGCGAGTTCTAGAGAAAAAAAGGTTTCACATTAACGTGCTACCGTTAATTAGAAACAAAGCATGGACAACATTTTACTTGTGAAAGATAATTAAAAAGAACTATTAGAAATATTATAATTAGCTAAGTTGTTTATATGGGATTTTGAGAAAAACAAAATAAAAAACAAGGGGTACTATTGAAATACCAAAATCCGTTCAAATTATTAAAGTAAAAACAAATAGCATTTTTTTTTTAAATATTTTTTTTTTGAAATATTTTCTATTTTTTGTATTTTTTTAAGATATATAAATAAAGTAAAGACAAGAGAAGGAGGAAATCCTCCCCCAAGCTTAAAATGGACATTATCCTCAATGGAGAAAGGAGGGGAAGGAGAGAGATAAATTAAAATAGAAATGAAAGTACGGAATTTAAAAATAGGTACTTCCCTAAATTTATGCGTCGTGAATGTTGATTGATGCTGCTCCCCCATGCTTGTGCTTTGGATCATTATGAAATCACTTCTTTGGAGTTCGTGATGGATTCAGCAGCGTTAGAGCAGGCAAACGTAGAAGATTTAGCTTGTCGGAGCCGTCTGGGGCAAAAAGTGGAAAATAAAGAAAATAGAAAAGTAACTTGGGTTGTCTTCCAAGAGCGCCCTTTGCTTAAAACTTTGTTTGAGCTCGACGCAACAAAATAATATTGTCCAAAAGATTATTGTCCAAAAATAATATTTAAAGTTTTTAACAAAAATAAAAAGGTCTTAAGTTATTCATCATGCAGATAAAAATTAATACAGTTTGGACAGACATCACAACAAAAATACAGTTTAAGACACTGACCATGTACTTTGAAATCGCCCTTATCAGGGTGTGAAATTAAAATAGTACCATATGGAAAAACTTGTTTAACAGAAAACGGACCAGACCAACGAGACTTTAACTTTCCGGGAAATAATCGTAAACGAGAATTATTAAGAAGAACTTGGTTGCCCGGCTTGAAAGTTTTTGGGTGCCTTAGGTGTTTGTCGTGAAAACATTTTGTCTGCTCTTTATAAAATTTGTCGTTTTCGTAAGCATAAGAGCGCCACTCATCGAGTTCGTTAAGTTGAAATTTTCAAAAATCGCCGACATAGTGGGGATCGAAATTTAAAAATTGCAAGGCACAAAAAGCGCGGTGTTCTAATTCTACGAGTAAATGACATGATTTTCCATATACCAACCGATACAGCGTACATCCAATGGTGGTTTTGTACGCTGTTCGGTAGGCCCATAGATCATTATCTAATTTGGTTGACCAGTCTTTTTTAGAGGTGGAAACTGTCTTTTCAAAAAAAATATTATGTCTCTATTTACTACTTCGACTTGTCCGTTAGTTTGGGGGTGGTAGGCAATTGAAAGCTTATGTGTAACACCGTATTTAATAAGAATTTTAGAAAACTGCGCGTTATAGAAATGTGAACCCCTATCGCTAACGATGGCTCGTGGCATACCGATTCAAGAAAATAATTTTATCAAAAACATAATTACGACTCGTGCATCGTTAGTAAGAAGAGCGTGGGCTTCAGCCCATCGAGAAACATAATCTACGGCAACTAAAATATACTTATTCCCGATGTTTGAACGAAGAGGGACAACAAAATCATTTCCCTAGAGGTCAAAAATTTTGCACTAGAGGAAATAATTTTGCGGCATTTCATTTTTTTGGAAATATTTCCCGACCGTTGACAACTATCACACCTACTCACAAAGGCTTCCGCGTCTTTAAATAGGCTAGGCCAGTAAAAACCCGTGCAAAGCACTTTGTGGGCGGTGCGAGCAGCTTGATAGTGACCACCAGTAAGTCCTTCATGCAAATGCTTTAGAATATCTAATCCTTATTCAAAAGAGACACATTCCCTTATCACTTGGTCCGCACACACTCAGAAAAGATGCGGATCCTCCAAAAATAGTTCTTCAACTCAGAAAATAATTTCTTCTTTTGTTGAGAGGAGAACTCTTTTGCAAGAACACGAGCCACTAAATAGTTGGCTACGTGTACAAACTAAGGAGAAGGGGGTGTGGTAATTAAAAGCAGCTTCTCATCGGGGAAGAAATCATTAAAAGATTTTTCATCTAATTTTCAATATAAGGATTATCTAATCATGCGAGATGGTCGGCGGCCAAATTCCCGGCTCCTCGCTTATCACGGATTTCTAAGTCAAACTCCTGGAGGAGTAAGATGTAACACCCTATCCGTCGTATAGCATATAGCAGTAGGTCCGGCCGAGGCCCGACGCCATATACTACGGACAGGCCGGTTGGTTACGCGTTGAAACCAATCAACCAATCATAACGTCCTACACAACACCTAGCGGAAGCAATTATTAAGTTGCACAATTAAGAACCCTGCCAACAGCATGAATGTCCACTACAAAAACACCCGCAGGAATGTTCCAATACACATAAAATAGAAATGGCCTTAAGGCCTTACATAGTTTGCTTGATACAAAAGTGTTTTCATACATCGGCTCGCAGGCCGGCCACACATGGTCACAATGAAACACTCAAAATTAGGCCTTCGAGGGCCGGCTCAGCAACTTGGGCTTTAGCCCGCTATTTTCCGCTCGGCTCCGCAGCACCTGCAAGCACAAACCACTGCCCGGTGGCAAACAAAAGCAACGGTCAGCTATGCTGACCAAATTATAACGATCCCGCCCCAAAATCGGGGCGGCGATGCTCTTTCCCTGCACTTTATTAGTATAGGCAATTTATTAGCATAAACACACATCATCACAGGCGTAGGCTCGCACGGCCACACACCTCGTGCACATAGGGCACATTCACGGCAAACCGGCCAACGTCACGTCAATTCAAGCCATAGACATTCCCGTTCCACCACCGCCTCTTGGACGGCCAACCATATGAGCATTTTGCCGTCCTGGCCTTGGTCACGGCAATTTAAGCCATAGATCGCCGAAGACCCTCATCCATGCCAACGGTCCTACCGAACGACATAGACCGGGTACGGTTCCGCCTGACCCGTGCTCACACCACAATGACAATTTAAGCCATATGCGCAGGTCAAGACTCACCGAGTCCCGCTTCCACCACAACAATCACATAACTCGGTTATGTTCACGTTGGCTCCCCGGCCATCGTGTTGGCAAAACTCGTTGTTGCCCAGTTTTCCGGGTGCACCTTAGAGTTAATCTCTAAGGCTCCCTGTTGCAATCTACCACGTAGAAAACCCGCAAACACCCAAACATCCGGAGTCTTGCCCGGTTCAAATGCAATGCAACATCACCGATCCGGACCAACATGTCCGAATAGGCTTCACACACAATGCCTATATACGTTTTCGCATACGGACTCTATACAAGGGGGACTTTACATATCTACCCCAAGGAATGCTCCAACTCTTCGCTCACTCGCGAGAGAGGGCTTCCTATGCAAAGGAAAAGAGGGCTTCACATGCCCTAGGATGAGAATCATTACCCTTGCGTTCTTCCGCGGTGCCATGAAAATCTATGCGGATGAAAAGCACCGCAATCTCCTTGCCTCCGCGGATCCGAAGACGGTTCGCAATTTGGAGCTCCGAATCTCCTCCGGCGACCGGATCTAGCCCTTCTTCCTCCTCCTTGCTCTCTCCTCTCTCTAGCTTTTAGAAAGAGAACAACTCAAGAGAAATGAGGGTTTCTAAACCCTATTCCCGGGTATAACCCTGGGGAAATAACCCCCAGCCGTCGGATCTCAAATCAAAGAAATGAACGGCCTTAATCGGGCCTAAAAATACCAAATCTACGCCGAACACGGGTTGCAACACGGCCGTGTGCCTGGCCGTGTCACCCATTCGCCGTCTCGACCGACTCAAAAACCAGCACACGGCATTCGACACAGGCCTCCGACACGCCCGTGTCACCTGTGACACGCCCGTGTCGGGACCCGTGTCACGCCCCCCCGTGTGCAATCGACCAGCTTTCCCAACCCGAGAAGGACACGACCACCGACACGCCCGTGTCAACACCCGTGTCACTACCCGTGTCGGATGACACACCCGTGTCGACACCCGTATCACTACCCGTGTCGGATGACACGCCCGTGTCACTACCCGTATCGGATGACACACCCGTGTCACTACCCGTGGGCCAAAAATGGCACAGGACCAGAAATGTACCGAGGAGGACACGACCATGTGACACGCCCGTGTCACATGCCGTGTGCCTGACACGCCCGTGTCCCAGGCCGTGTTCCAGCCTTCTACGATCGTCGACCGCCTAAGCGTCGACCGCACGACCCGTGGTCGAACATGCCCTGACACGGCCTCCGACACGCCCGTGTCGAGACCCGTGTCACCTGCTTCAAAACCCCGTCTTGGCTTAAAAATGCCACCTGTCTCTCTTTTGAGTTTCGGGGTGTTACATAAGACCCAGCGAATCTGGCACGGATTAGCAAGAAGATATTTGATGGTCGAGTGGTCCGTAAAAATAATAATTTTAGAAAGCGTAATGTATGAATGGAATTTATCAAAAGAAAACACTACAGCTACGAACTCCTTCTAAGTTGTGGTATAATTCTCTTGCACCGATGTAAGTGTTTTACTTGCATAATAGATTGGGGGAAGTTTTTAGAAATTCATTGTCCTAGTACGGCTCCCACCACGAAACTACTCGCATCGCACATAATTTCAAAGAGAAGGACCCACACCGGAGCTATCATAATGGGGGCGTTAATTAATTTATCTTTAATCGATTCAAAAGAAGATAGACAAGGGTCATCAAAAATAAATGGGACGTATTTTTGTAGGACTTGAGTAAGGGGTTTGGTGATTTTGGAGAAGTCTTTTATGAAGTAGCAGTAGAAACCAGCGTGTCCTAAGATACTTCTTATAGCTTTGACGTTCGTAGGCGGCAGAAGCTTCTCGTTAACTTCTATCTAAGCCATGTCTACATCAATTCCTCTCGCAGAAATCTTTCGACCCAAAACAAACCCCTCCCTTACCATAAAATGACAGTTTTCCAAATTTATGGTGAGATTAGTTTCTTTGCATCTTTCTAATACTTTTTCGAGGTTTTCTAAGCAATTATCAAAGGCATCACCGAATACGGAGACATCATCCATGAACACCTCCATAATGCTTTCTACGTACTTGTCAAAGATAGCGAGCAAACATCGCTAGAATGTTGCTAGCGGATTGCACAATCCAAACAACATTCTTCGATAGACGAAGTTGCTGAAGAGACAAGTAAACGTAGTTTTCTCCTGGTGCTCGGGAGAGATTTGAATTTGAAAATACCCCCCAGTGACCATCGAGAAAGCAATAAAATCTATGGCCGGATAATCGCTCTAAGATTTCATCGATGAACTGCAAGGGAAAGGTGTCTTTGTGGGTGGCATCGTTTAACTTAGGATAGTCAATACACATTCGCCACCCCGTCACCGTCTGTGTTGGGATTCAGTCATTTTTTTCATTTATAACTACTATTATCCCAACCTTTTTCGGCACTACCTGAACAGGGCTAACCCACTTACTATCAGATATAGATAGATAATTCCTGAGTCTAACAGTTTCATAACCTCGCCCTTTACGACTTCTTTCAAGTTTGGATTTATACAGTGCTGAGGTTAGAATGAATTATGTGAATTATCTTCCATTAAGATTTTGTGGGTGCAGAAGGATGGGCTTATTCCCTTGATATCAAAAATCTGTCAAGCAATAGCTCGGCGATGCTTACGTAATACTAGCATGAGTTTATAATTTTGTACTTCAGTCAGGTAGGCCAAAACTATTACCAATTACTTGGAGTCCTTTTCTAAGAAGGCATACCTAAGATGTTTGGGTAGTTCCTTTAATTCTAGGGTAGGTGGTTCTTCATACGAGATTTTAGAAATTCTTTCTTTTTCAAAAACTATGTCTTCGTAGACTTTTTTATATGGAAAATTAAAAGTGGTGGGGCTATGGAGGCTTCTTACCGAGATTATATTAGAAGAGTAGAGGGACGACAAAAATCAGAAAATTTATTTTCACTATCAGAAAGGCAGTAGGAAGATTCATCACTTAAGGTGTCTAAGAAAAAATAGGAGTCATCATTCTCACGGGTGTTCTTCATCGAAGGTGAGATACAAAAATTCACTTCATCGTCTCCTACTCGAAGAAATTTTTACCATTTCTTATGTCAATAATATCTCGGTAGGTGGCATGGAAGGGTCGGCCAAGGATCAAGGGAACCTCGACGTCTTCTTCGATGTCCAATATGACAAAATCTACCTGGAAGATGAATTTGTCGACTTTGACTAAGACATCCTCCACTATTCCTAACGGGTATTTAACTGATCTCTCGGCGAGTTGGATACTCATAAGCGTAGGGTTTAGGATACCAATTCCTAACTTCATGAACAATGAGAAGGGCATCAGGTTGATACTTGCACCTAAGTCGGCCAATGCGTGCTTGACAAAAAAGATCACCAAAAACACACGGTATCGAAAAACTACCCGGATCACTGATCTTCTTTGGTAAACCGTTTGTTAAGACCGCAAAACACTCAGCATTTTGTGTGACGTGCGATAAGTTCTCTAACTTCTTCTTAATAGTCAGTAGGTCCTTACGGTACTTAGCATACTTTGGCATCTAGGAAATCGCTTCATGGAAGGGTATGTTTATGTGGACTTGCTTAAACATTTCTAAGAAGCGGGAGTATTGATCATCCTGACTTTGTTTGTTAAATTTGAAAGGGTATGGAGGAGTTGGAATATTTTTATAGATGGGTGGTGGAGCGAGATCTTTTTCTAAAATAGAGAGCGGAGTGATGATTTCTTTTTCAGTGGGTGGTGGAATTTTAAATATGGGAGCGGAGCTTGCCTCGGGCTCTTCGCAAACCATAGTAGAAAATTGCTTCCCACTAAGAAGAGTTATAGCTTTTGCTTCCTCTCTCTATTTGGGCTAAGTATTGGAAGGAAGAGACCCTGCGTGTCGCTCAGAAATAATTTTTGCGAGTTGTCCTACTTGATTTTCTAGATTTTTAACGCTTCCATTTAAGGTTCTTATAGTAGCGTCATTTATTTTTATATATTTAGAAAGTAACTCCTCCAAGCTTGGAGGTTTTGGATAGTTTTGAGAAGGTGGAGGTGGTGCAGAAAAATTATTTTGTGGTGGCGGGCGCATTGCGTTCGAATGATTACTCCACGAAAAATTCGGGTGGTTCCGTAAAGTGGGATTATAACTATTCAGAAAAGTAAAACCAGGAGCATGAAAATTTGCAGCAGAAAAATTATTAAAAGCATTTATAGGCATTTTATTAACATAATATAATTGTTTGGGAGCAGGAGTTACAGATTCCCATACCTGAGGTGCGGAGGCAGCAGTCATCTCCGTAATGTTTTTACTTAAAATTTCCACTTGTAGAGCTAGCTGGGTGATGTTGTCTACTTCAAAGATACATGCAGGTTTGTTTTGGCAGGACCTAGTCACATTCAACAGATATGTGTTCATGGCCATTTCCTCAAAAAGCTCAAGATCTGCTTATGGGGTCTTATGTTTGAAAGTACCACAAGAAGCTGCGTTTATCATTTGCTTTGAATTTTTATTTATCATGTTATAAAATGTCTGCACTTATAACCATACAGGCAGCGCATGATGGGGGCATCATCTTAACAGTTCTTTAAATCTTTCCCTAGTTTCATATAAGGTTTCAGAGTCTATTTGTCCAAAGGCAGAAATATCATTCCTAATTTTTGCAGTTTTAGCTGGCGGAAAATACTTCGTCAGAAAATTTTCAGTTAATTGATCCCAAGTGGTGATGCTCCCTCTTGGCAGAGTCATCAACCATTGTTGAGCATTGGTTCTTAGGGAGAAAGGAAACAATCTTAGCCTAATAGCATCATTTGTAACACCAATGATTTTGAAGGTGTCATAAATCTTAAGAAAGCTTGTTAAATGCGCGTTCGGATCTTCATCTTAAAGTCCATCATATTGCACATACTGCTGCACCATTTAAATTATGCTAGGCTTATGTTCAAAATTATTATTAGCTATAGCAGGGCTCACGATACTTGATTATGTTCCCTTTAGATTCGGTCGTGCATAATAGGACATAGGCCTATGCACGGCTTCCTCCATATGGAGTTTTTCCATTCTTAAAGTAGAAAATTACTTGGAATCCTCAACCGGTATTTGGAGTGTAGGGCCTTGAAATCGCGATCATCTCCGAAGAGTACGCTCAATTTCATGGTCCAAGTCCAAAATAACTGACGGACTCCCGCGAGTCATGCACTAGGAGAAGAAAAGATAATGAAAGAGAAAATAAACTAGAAAAAAGACAACTATTAAAAAAATATTGAAATAGATTTTTTTAGGTTTTAACTCCCGAACTTCCCAAGGGCTACCCAATAAAGGGTTCGCAAGGTAATATACAAGATAGTGGTATTTAAGCCACATTGCCCTTTTCGAGAGAGTTAGGTGGTGTTGAAAAATTGTGAAGTGGGTTTCTATTAAAAGCATTAATATTTTTTTGATTTTTTAATTTTTTTAGAATGAGGATGAGAAAGAGAAAAGATAAAAGTAATAGGTTCGTGTTTTCAAATTATCAACAAAAGTTGCTCCCCGGCAACGGCCCCAAAAACTTGGTGATCGCTTTTTGTGCTAGAGAAAAGAGAGACGAACTAGCAATCCAACTAGGCAAGTATACCTATCGAACTGTAGCTAGGGGACACAAGTGACGTATTGAAATCCGGGAACTGTTGAGTAAACCTACTCACACGAAGGCTATTATCTTATTGAAAGATTGTTTTAGTGTTAAAAGAAAGCTAATTGCGATTAAGAAAAAAAATAGTGCGCTAAAAGAGAACTACTTGCAGTTAAATAAAGAGTTATTAAAAGCGATCACAATGAAGGGTTGAAACGATGAAATGGAAAAGCACTCGATCGAGAATCACCTCGGTAAGAGTTGACTAAAAATGCGATAGAAAAACCCTAACTTTATAGGGTAAAGGACATTGACCATGGAGGTTACCAAAGCTTGAACATGCTTCTCTCGAAGTCGTGCCCAACTATGTTTAAGAAGGTCCGACCGAACTCTCATCCAAATCGGAGACCTAAAGCTCGCTTTATGCTGTGAACCCCACGATTGGATTTCACTCCAATCCGGGAGATTTGGATGTCTGCCTCTCTCGAGGGGTGCGTGCAACTCTCTTTACTCTTGAGTGTTCACTTCAAACTACGAGCCTCTCGGCTAGCTAAGAGTGAAAACAAAGATGGAAATTATATATCGATGTTATAACTCCAAACATGAATAATCAAGAGTAAATTGAAGGCCTAAACCCTAAAAAGAAAAAGTAAATTTAAAGCATCATAAATTAATCAACTCAAACCTCAAATCATCAAGATCGAGTACAATGAGGATTAGTTAATCATAGAGAAGTGGAGTAGGAGGGATGAGTAGAAGAACATTAAGAACACAAAATAAAAGAGCGCTTTTTATTAAAGCTAGAAGAGAACTATAACTTTAAAATAAAGGATTACACTTGCATGGAAATGAAACCTAAGCTAGCATTACATTCAGCAACTAAAGCAATTACAAAAACTATAACAAAAGATTACACAAAGCTATGGATAAGAAAGACATAAAATGAGAGAAAGAGAGAGAGAGAGAACATGAAAAACACTAAGAAATAAAAGGGAAACACATCCCCTCTCAACCTAAAACTTCTTGCTGAACACAAGGGGGAGGCCTGAATTTATAGAAATTCTCACGGGTTTGTCACGCCCTCTGTCATGCCCAGGGAGGGCCTGTCAGGGGGGCGTGACATGCATGGAGTTGACCTCGGGCTCTAGATTCTTCCAGGAATGATGATTGCTTCTGTACAATGGTGGACACGCCCTGGGCCAAGCCCGTGTAGGAGGGGCGTGTAAGGCACCTCAAGTCTCAATCATTGGTCGGAAATCTGTCAGTCATCGAAAAAGGTGGAACATACCCCAGGGGCATGCCCATGTACAGGGGCGTGTCAGTACTGCTGACGTGCAACAATAAAAAATCTTTAAATGCGGCAGCAGGCTACGGGATGAGGGTGAAACGCCTAGAGACATGCCTAGGGAGGGCGTGTCATGTGTTTTTCTCGGGATTTGAGTTCTGGCAATAACCTTCCTCAGGATCTAGTTATACGCCCTATGACATGCCCAGGGAGGGCGTGTTAGGAGGGCGATTCAGGTCATTTTTTGCATAAAGCTCTCGAAACACTAAAAAGGAGAAGAAAATATTAGCGGCAATAATATATACAAAACGAGGCCAACAAATAAGCTTACAAGACATGATTTGTGTATTAAAAACCTAAAAATACCCTAATAGTTTAGACTACAAAACATACTATCAAATTCACCCAAGCTTAAGTTTTGCTTGTCCCAAAGCTAAGATATAAAAACTAGCTAACCATTAAAAGTGACTAATCAAAAAGTTCTAATTATGCTTACACAAGTACTATGCGAAATTCTAAGTAGGGAGAAGGTGAAACGTACACCTAAAACAATTACTTAAACATGGTTTAACAATTTATAAACTTTACTAACGAAAATAAATCATCCAAAATTTTAACAAAATTATTTAAATAAATTTAAGCAAGGCAACGAAATGAAAAAAACGCATTGAGTTATTACTAGATCCAAGAGACACATTATAACTATATCAATCAAATAAAAAAAATCTTATTTAAATCCAAAACTAATACTGATTTACTTTTCTTCTTTACTTAGCTAATAAATAAAATTCAAAAACATAAATAAAAAGGACTTATTAGGACCGAAACGTTTGGTTTAGGATTATGATTAGGAGTGGAATTCAAAGATAAATAAGGAGGCTTAAAAAAATACTAAACAAAAACAAAGAATTTCAAAAATTTTATAAATAAAATATTTTTCTTTCTTTTTCTTTTCCATTTTTTTCTTTTTCAAAATAAAGGTCAAAATTAATTTTTCTTTTCATTTTAAAATTGGCCAAACAAAAGTAAACAATTCTTTTGAGCATACTTTTTTCAAAACTTCTCCAACTATATAACAAAATAACCTTATCATAATCATGAAAATTTTTAAATGAAACTCAAAAAGGTTAGTGTGACTAGATAGGTTGGAAAATTTTTCTTTTGTTAAGATGAAATGATAAGTGGAGCTATCATTTAAAATTGGAAAAAGGCTCAAAAGAGGCTAACTAGGGGTAAAAAATTTTAGGTTGGTAAGAAGGCTCAAATGAAAACAAAAACGACCTAAATCATTTTCAAGCTTTTAAATTTATCTAAAGCATAGTATTGAAGAATTTCAAAAAGCAAGTTATAGATAATAAAAGAAGATTGATGAAATTATCTAGAAAATTTAAATAATAAGGGACTTGGATCGTTCACATCTACTACGTTAATCAAAAGATGACATTTCAGAAATTATCCAAAAATGAAAAGGAAAATAGTGGATGAAATATTTTTAAGAAAGTAAAGAAAATAAAGAGCGAAAACCATAATAAAAATTCAAGTTCTAGAAAAAATGTTTCATATTAACGTGCTACTGTGAATTAGAAACACAACCTGGCCAACATTTTACTTGTGAAATATAATTAAAAAGAACGATTATAAATATTATAATTAGCTAAGTTATTTATATGGTTTTTTTTTGAAAAACAAAACAAAAAGCAAGGGATATTATTTAAATACTAAAATCTGTTTAAATTATTAAAGTAAAAAACAAATAGCATTTTTTTGTAAATATTTTCTTTTTTTTAATTTTTGAAATATTTTCTATTTTTTTGGATTTTTTTATGATATATAAATAAAGTAAAGAAAAGAGAAAGTGGAAATCCTCCCCCAATCTTAAAATGGATATTGTCCTCAATAGAGAAAGGAGGGGAAGGTGAGAGAGAAATTAAAATAGAAATGAATGTACAGAATTGAAAAACAGGTACTTCCCCGGATTTATGCGCCGCGAATGTTGATTGATGTCGCTCCCCCATGCTTGCCCTTTGTATCATTATGAAATGTCTTCTTTGGACTTCGTGATGGATTCAGCAGCGTTGGAGCAGGCGAACACAGAAGCTTAAGCTTGATGGAGCCTTCCGGGCGCAAAAAGTCGAAAATATAGAAAATAGAAAAGTAACTTGGGTTGCCTCCCAAGGGTGCCCTTTGCTTAAAACGTCGTTTGAGCTCGACGTAAAAAAAATAATATTTTCCAAAAGATTAGTGTCTAAAAATAATATTTAAAGTTTTTAACAAAAATAAAAAGGTCTTAAGTTATCCATCATGCAGAAAAAATTTAATACAGTTTGGACAGACATCACCACAGAAATACAGTTTAAGACGCTGACATTTACTTTGAAATCGCTTATCTGGGTGTGAAATGAAAATAGTACTATATGGAAAAACTTGTTTAACAGAAAATGACCCAGACCAACGAGACTTTAACTTTCAAGGAAATAAACGTAAACGAGAATTATAAAGAAGAACTTGGTCACCCGGCTTGAAGGTTTTTGGGTGCCTTAAGTGTTTGTCTTGAAAACATTTCGTCCGATCTTTATAAAATTTTTTTGTTTTCGTAAGCATAAGAGCGCCACTCATCGAGTTCGTTAAGTTGAAATTTTCGAAAATCATTGACAAAGTGGGGTTCGAAATTTAAAAATCGCAAGGCACAAATAGCGCGGTGTTCTAATTCTACAGGTAACTGGCATGATTTTCCATATGCCAACTAATACGGCGTACATCCAATGACGGTTTTGTACGCTGTTCGGTAGGCCCATAGAGCATCGTATAATTTGGTTGACCAGTCTTTTCTAGAGGTGGAAACAGTCTTTTCAAAAAAAAAATATCTCTCTTTTCACTACTTCGACTTGTCCGTTAGTTTGGAGGTGGTAGGCAATTGAAAAATTATGTGTAACGTCGTATTTAATAAGAATTTTAGAAAATTGCGCGTTATAGAAATGTAAACCCCTATCGCTAACGATGGCTCGCGGCGTACCGAATCAAGAAAATGATTTTTTCAAAAACGTAATTACGACTCGGGCGTCGTTAGTAGGAAGAGCTTGGGCTTCGGCCCATCGAGAAACATAATCTACAACAACTAAAATATACTTATTCCCGAAGCTAGAAGGAAGAGGGACAACAAAATCAATTCCCCCGAGGTCGAAAATTTCACACTCGAGGAAATAATTTTGCGGCATTTCATTTTTATTGGAAATATTTCCTGACCGTTTGCAACTATCACACCTACTCACAAAGTATTGCGCGTCTTTAAAAAGGCTAGGCAAGTAAAAACCCGCGGAAAGCACATTGTAGTCGGTGCGAGCAGCTTGATAGTGACCACCAATCAGTCCTTCATTCAAATGCTTTAGAATATCTAATCCTTCTTCAAAAGAGACACATCTCCTTATCACTGGGTACGCACAGACTCAGAAAATAAGCGGATCCTCCTAAAAATTGTTCTTCAACTCAGAAAAGAATTTCTTCTTTTGTTGAGAGGAGAACTCTTTTGGGAGCACACAAGAAACTAAATAGTTGGCTATGTGTACAAACCAAGGAGAAGGGGGTTTGGTAATTAAAAGCAGATTCTCATCGGGAAGAAATCATTAAAAGGTTTTTCATCTAATTTTTCAATATAAGGATTATCTAATCATGAGAGATGGTCGGCAGCCAAATTCTCGGCTCCTCGCTTATCACAGATTTCTAAGTCAAACTTCTGGAGGAGTAAGACCCAACGAATCAAGGGCAGATTGGCACCGTCTTAGCAAGAAGATATTTGAGGGTCGAGTGGTCCGTAAAAACAATTATTTTGGAAAGAGTAATGTATGAATGGAATTTATCAAAAGCAAACACTACAACTAGGATCTCCTTCTCGGTTGTGGTATAATTCTTTCGCGCCGATGTAAGTGTTTTACTTGCATAATTGATGGTGGAAGTTTTTAGAAATTCATTGTCCTAGTACGGCTCCACCGCGAAACTACTTGCATCGCACATAATTTCAAAGGGAAGAACCCACACCGGAGCTATCATAATGGGAGCATTAATTAATTTTATCTTTAATCGATTCGAAAGAAGATAGACAAGGGTCATCAAAAATAATCGGGGCGTCTTTTTCTAGGAGTTTTGAGTAAGGGGGTGTGTGAATTGCAAGAAGTCTTTATGAAGCGGTT